>JAAGNO010020765.1:116350-169920 GCA_033439905.1 Ceryle rudis | reverse complement strand
CAGATTTTGTGATCACGAGGAACTGAAGGACCAAAAGCAGCATTTGAAGACTAAGAACTTGGTACTATCTACAACTCATAGTGGAATTAGTACTTTTTCTGTTCTTTCTTCTATGCCCCTCCCTTTTAAATAATAATCACAACCTCATTTTAAGAACTTGGAGGCATTTAGGATTTTTTTTCCTTCTTTTTTGATTCTTTACAATTGATTTTCAAACCTACAGTCTTTCTGAAATGTTACCTAACAGAACAGTCTAATCAGGAAAAATTAGATAATGACTATTTTCTTCATGCTGAAATCAGTCTCAAAAAAGGAACAGAAGTTCCTGGTATGTTTATTTATCCAAAATTGAAACTGTCTGTGAAAATTTGCTAAACAGACAGTAAAGTTTTTCTTTTCTTCCTTTACAATTTCAGATTCACATGTATAAAAAGAGGCAGAGAGGCAAAGCTCTGAGAAACACACCCAACTGCCTATCAGCAATAACAAAAGTTAATGGGAAAAAGCATCCTTAAAGACGGGAAGATGCTAAAAAGAAACAAAGAAGAGGAAATACATCCACTAAAGAAATCCAAAGAATGTAGGAAGTAAAGAAAATCAGAATACAGGGAGAGGTTAGGATATGGAATAGTTAATACTGAGAAGTAGCCATCATAATGCAGCTAGAGATTTTGGAGTTACTATTTTCCCTCAGTTTCATTAAGGAATGAGTACAGTCAGTATGATCTGAGTTCCACAACATACCTCATATGCTGATATGCTGTTTGTGTGACATTTTCACTCTTAAACATCCATATTCTTTCAGCTAAACTAGACTGATTAAAGATTAAACAGAGAAGACATGAGTTAGGATGTGTTTATTAGCTGCTTGCACATGGCTTCTATCACTGTTGCACAAGACATTAGAACAGAAAGAAAGGGCAACTGTCTAGACCCTGCTGAATCATGTGGAGTCCTATATATGGTTTCTATTAATCTTTCTTTTTCTTGAAAAGCTGGGTTTTTTTTTTTTATTCACCTTCCCCTCAATCTATAAAACTCTGCCTGTCTCTTATGCCTCACCACAAAACTCATTTGCGACATTAGAGTCTGATGCTGCAAACATTTGCTCACATATGCATATAAAACTTTAGGCTATGTCTTCTTAATGACTTCAATATGACTCAAATAATTAAAGCTCAAAGCATACTCAAGCTGTCTTAATTCAGGATAGAAAGTAACTGCCTTCCAAGTCACAGCAGATGAGGACTCTCTGATCTGATGTGTGGTAATGCTGAAATTCAAAGGCAACCTTAACATCTGAAGCTCACCTGAGGTAGAATAGCCTCGGGCAACACACCGAGAAGGGAAATCAGCTAGAAACAGAGACAAGGAGTGTGATCAGAGGCATGCTTACCCCCTAAAATAATAAGGCATAAAATAGTCCCAGCTACAAAACAAAAAGAGTAAACACTTTTCTTTTAAGAAGGTCTCTGATACTTAGGCTTAAATGGCTAAACAAGCACAGATATATCTCTGTGGCATAGGGGACGCCTTACTCTTGAGTAACTCCCCAGACAATGGCACACCAACTACTACTTTGTTCTTCATAATCCACGTTATGGATTATAAATACAAGCATACGTAGATGCATAAATACACACACACTCAGAGTGATCCTGTGTGCAAAAAATAAAATAGCCTGAATAGTTGGATTTACTGTGAAATACATACTGGTGGATTTCCATGAGAAATATCCCCAATCTTTTATTTTTGATCGCTTTCTATTTTTCCCTTGGAGAAAAAAAATAGTGAAACAGCCGGAAGGAAGACAAATCCTTTGCATTAAAGTAGTCACCAGCACAAGACACTAATGGCACAAAACCACTAAAACCATTGAGTATTGTTTCTTATGAAACAGTGATATATCTAGAGCAGGCATTTCACTGGGTATCAGCTGACTTCTTTTCACTAAGGTAAAGAAGTGTATCATAAAACACAGAAGTATCAAACATATTTAATTTTACTTCATTCCACAAACATCCTAGCAGTAGAAAGCTTCCTGGAAGTATTGAGTATTTCACAGAATCACTGTGGTTGGAAAGGACCTTCTAGATCACCAAGTCCAACCATACCTGTAAGAATAAAGAACACCTAATTCCACATGCTCTTCTGGTTTTTTTTTTTTTTTAGATGAGGTGATCAAAACAAAGATTATACAGGGGAAATACTCGTTTCACAAATTAGAAAGCAAGTTTCTCAAAGCAATTCAACTTCAATAATTTTTTTAGTTTCTAGTAAGTGCATCTGCTACCCATTAGGAAAAGGCCTTCCCCTCCAGGTCACTTGCACTGGAAGAAAAATATCAGGTTCTTATTAAAACAAGGTAATAGATATCTAGCGGGTATCAGTGGGTTGGGATGCCCTTTTTATTCTCTCTGGGTGACATTTGGAACTCACAAAACCTTTTTTTTTTTTCCCTTCATTTCTCCATCTAGTGCATGTTACCTGTATTATTAATAAAAGTAACCATACAACTAATCTACTAAGCAAATAAGTTTACTAGCAACAAGGATCCATTTTTAGTACCTAAATGATACTGTGTTTTCCAAGTATGATGAAAAGTCTGTAAGAAGGTATCCTTCCTTCCCTAATAAGTACTTACATATTAACTTATGACACAAAATTTTTGAGCTGTACAAGGCAGGATTTCTAATCCTCTATGAAATTTTGCATTAAAAAGCCACTGACCTTTTCTTTACAGACAACATTAATAACTGATCAAAGTTATTGCTTATAGAGTGTCCAAAGTGCACTGCTTTTAATCACACTTTTTTAGGGAATCAACGTACTCATTAGACCCCACGATCAGTAGTGTGATGTATTAATTTGATTAACAATATTTTGTATGTTTGGTGGTTGCTTTTTTCCTTAGGTTGTTTTTGAAAGAATATGCATCAGTTGAGGTTTCTTCAAATATAGATGATGGGTTTGCATTTTGTAAACCAGAAGCGCTCATTTTCAATTTTTTTTTTTTTTTTGGTGTAAACATAAGAAAATGAAGACTTAACGATACTTTATGAGAGGCCCTTGCTAAATTAATGCGCTGCATTGTACTCCAGAATTTAGCTGAATTCCTTATTGCAAGAAAATCACTCTGTATCCATAACCAGGCACAAAGACTTTCAATTAATTTCTGCTAGTTGATTAGCTGAACAATACAATCCCGTGGAGGATACTTGGCTGGTATTACAGCCAATGTAAAATTTAACTCATGGTAAAATATTAAGCACCAAACCAGTGATCCTTCCAGCTTAGCTGTACTGGTGTGGGCATTCAATGCATATGTCAGATAAATACTGCTCAGAGCTATCTCTATATGGCCATTTAGAACACAGTGAATGACTGAGAGAGAGGCCAGTCAAATATTACAAGGACATGCTCAAGGCAAATTTTCAAGCTGTGTGGCATTAATTCCACAACACGGACAGCACAACTGAAGACTGTCTGCAGGGGCAGAGATTATATACTCAATCTGTCAAATGTGATGAGCAAAACTGTATTGACACTGCACATCACTATAGACGCCAGAGAAAAGTAGGTGTTGCGTGTGAAGGAAATGCAATTTCTGCACTCACTATGTTGCTATAAAAATTAGAACAGTTTCTCAATCAAAGAAATATCAAAGGCAGAATTTTTTATACAAGATGGATATAAGACTCCATTCTTCCCTACTTCTACATTCCTTCCAAATATAATTACAGAATGAACTGGACCACATTCATTCATGATCTAATTTGTCTGAAGTTATTTCTGGGAGAAAAATCTAATCCACTAACATAAGCCTGCAGCATTTTGATACCTTTTAATTAAACAAACTGGGCTTCCCTTCATCTTATCTGCACCGCTTGAAAAATACCAGATTTTTAAAAAGGAGATTACTACTATTACGCATGGACCAGTAACGATTAGATGTGTCAGGGAAAGAAATTCTAATTGCTGATCCTAGTTAGAACTGTATTAGCCTTCTTCCTAAAAAAGAAGCTGCCTTGAAATCTCACAAAACAGATTTTAGCAAAATATTTATGCTGCAGGTCTGGTTTCAAATATTAACATACTTGAAAGTGAAACATGAATGTTCAATCGCTGTCTTTTCTAGAGAGCTGCAGAGAGACTACTCTGCTCAGAATCTGCCAGCAGAGCACAGGGCAGGAAAGCAAATGATTGTATCTTGCCAAATAGCCCATCGACGTCTGCACCACTTGCACTGCTGCTTTTAATACCATTTAAGGTAAAAATCCATACGAGTTACTAATTTTTTGACATTCCTGTGCAGTCTCTGGTGAATTTCCCCTCACACAGGTATCAAAGTAAACGTGCTTCCACCTGCACCGAGCAGGTAGATCTAGAAACAAAGCTTTAACACCTCCTTCAACTGACTTTGCTCATACAGCCTCAATGCACACATTCCTAATTCCACTTACTACACTTGTCCTTGCATATGTTTTTGCATTATTCAGCAACAAATTCAGTCCTCGGGCATAAACAAACAAATCACATATGTTTCATTAGCTACAGAAAGGTCTAATTGCAATAAGCAGAGACACAGAATTAAGAAATTCCAAAATTTAAGGATCTGTCAGAATTGTTACTAGAGTCACACCACAAATTGCACATACTTAATAAAAACTTTATAATATAAATAAATTTAAATTAGATTAAAACCTACTGAAAAACCGAAAGGAACCAGGAAGGAATACATATTAGAGCATTAACATCCAATGAAAAAATACATTCAGGTATAAATCGGCTAAACACAATTACAATTTCAGTTTCTCAATGGGGAGAAGAGGGTTTAAGACCAACAGAAACAACTGAGATTTTTCCATTAATGAAGAAAAAAGTAAAACCCCCAGAATATAAAACTGAATTCCACAGAATTTCAGGTTTTCCAGAAGAGGAGGAGATCATGACATAAGCAACTGTTAACAGATTGCTATTCTGTCCCCTGTGTAATGTAATTATTCTAGATATTAATTCAAGCCTGAGCTATCTTTCAAAAATACTTGTGTACCTAACACTACCTCCAGGTTCTCACATCTAATTTCAAGCTGCTTGAATTTTCTGTTTGGCTATGACTTACAGGTAGCAATACCAAGCTATCAGTAAGTCTAGAAGATATCTAAGCTCTTAATGAACCTACAGGAGGGAGCAGGAAAAAAAAGAAAGAATTCTTTTTCTGTAAGAAACTGCGTATCTACAAATGGCATTAAATATGAGAATTTTAAAGAATACCCTAGCATTTCCTGTGTTAATTCTCAAACTTTAGCTTGCCAAGTTAGGAAATTAGCCAGCAAGAACAAAAAACACCAGCAGCTTTCAAGAAAAACAATGTGATTACTATCTTATCAAAAAGGGAACACTACAGCCACCAAATACTGGTAAGTTGGACTACATCTGAAAGAGACATATGTAGAAAACAGTGGCCCAATTCCAGCCTGAAATATTTTTTAAAAAGAAAACAAATAAAAAGCTTTGTTACCATACAGTCTCTAGTATTAAGAGATAGATGTATCTCCTGCAAAATCAGGAAGAAAAACTGTGCGTGTGGGTATAAACACATATATATGCACATAAATATAGGTGGGGGGATATAAATATATACCTGCATTGAAACACATGGGGAGGCTAACTTAAACAGAAAGAAACCATCTGAATTTACTACACTTTTCTCCAAGTAATAACTGCAATGTTTGGACATTCCCTTGCATCTATTGGAAGAACAGACAAATATTAAGTCCAGTATCAGCAGTTTTCACAGATCTAAAAAGATCAACTATTTTTTCCTCTACTGTGCTAGGGAATGACTAAGAAATATAGCAAATACTGAATTTATTCACTCCTCTTAAACTGAAAAGCTTTCTATTCTTCAATCATTACAAAGCCCTTTTGTCAGCTGCACCACAGAGGTTTCTCCGTAGCTGCAGACTGTATTCACAACTCTGGACAATGATGGGCACTGAGTCATTAAAATTACTCATTCTTGCATTTTCAAAGCCATGTACATACGTTGAAGTGTTTCAGTCTACTTGCACAACTCACGCCTGTTATACAGACCATAACTTTGCCCAAGAGCATCAAATAGTGGTACGCAACTTCAAACCCACTTTATTACCTAATTACATGTCCATGAATAAACTCCCGAGGGATAGCATCTTAGTTGCACTGAAGGTAGAAGGACTTTCAATAACCTGCTCAGTTTTTGGTCCTTCAGTAAAAGAAGGACGTTGAGGTGCTGGAGCATGTCCAAAGAGTAGCATCAAAGCAGGTAAAAGGTCTAGAGCACAAGCCTTATGAAGAGCAGCTGAGGGAACGGGGGTTTGTTTAGTCTGGAGAAAAGGCTGAGTGGACACCTCATCACTCTCTACAAGTATCTGAAAGGTGGCCGTAGCAAGGTGGGGGTTGGTCTCTTCTCCCATTAACAAGAGACAGAACAAGAAAGAATGGCCTCAAGATGCACCAGGGGAGCTATACATGGGACACTGAAAAGTTTCTTCTCCAAAAAAGTTGTCAAGCACTGGAAGAGGCTGCCCAGGGAAGCGGCTGAGTCACCATCCCTGAAAGTTGCTCAGTGACATGGTTTAGTGGTGGACTTGGCTGTGCTGGGTTAATGGCGGGACCTGATGATCTTAAAGGTCTTTTCCAATTCTATGACACTCTGACTTGCACTCCTGTGACACTAAGCACTGTTGAAGTTCCCACCTCCCTCTCTCTCTCAACGTCATATCACTACAAACCAAATTCTAAACGGAATTTCATGAGAGATAAGCATTAGTCAAATTTACCATTTCTCATTAAAGCTGAAGTTGAGACGGAGTGTGATACAACTATGAAAAATAAAAAGGCAAGTTCACACGAAGACAAGTAGGAGCCAAGTGTTTCACCACATATCTTCTTGTAATTAAGAAAGTGCCAAAACCTCTGTCCTATATTTGTTGTTTTGAGGTTAATAAAACAGATCATTGTTTCCAAGGCTATGATATGTTAGAATTTGGAGCTGCCTTCTAACAAATGAGAAACACAAGAGCAAAACTGTTATTTGAATGTCACTGATTCTTCAGGTTTAATACATCTAATTTCCTCTTTCTCTTAGCAATGCTGCTAGTTGAGCTGTCTGCAGAATTATACAGTGCTTGGGCACAAATGCAGAAGAGCCAGTGGTTTGCAATTGAAATGAATTTCATAAATCAAGGGAATACAACATTCCCTGTTAGTGGAAAGCTGGCTGTGCACTATTTTAAAGCAGTATTTTAAAGAACATTTTAATACAAGCAGAAAATTATTTTATCAGTAATGTTAACACCAGTTATTTCTTTATATATTACTGGTGTCTTTTCGTATCTTGTACATAAAAATATATAGTCTTTCCTTCTTTCAACAATATCCTTTCTGTATGTATTGAAGATAATATCCAACAGTTTTACTTTCTAAAAATCTTATTTGCTGTACAGTTCTGCTGTTACATCCAGTGTTCAGTGTTCTTCATACAAAGACTCTAACTTGATTTTTAGTGTCCTATATAATTGCTCACTAATGCCTTAATAAAGCTGAACACCTGTAGCTTTGGTTATCTTATAAATGAGTTAACAAGGAAAAACACCCCCCAGGGAAGCTTGCTTTGTATATCTGAACCAGGAGAATTAAACCATTGTATACCTCCTCAAAGTTATCTGGTCTTTGGTTCTAGCATTTCAAGCTGTTATTCATGCTTTTTGGCAATGAGGAAAGAATCAGATTAACACCAGTAAGAATGAACACAGCAAACTGAATTCTTCTACAGGAAGCCTCTGCAAAAGCTCATCACTGAATATGTTACTCTTTAATAGAGATGATGAAAGTGTCCATTTCAGAAGCCTGGCATTCTGCTCGGCAAACAGACAAGAAGTGCTATCAGCTGAGAGCATTTCAAATTACCGTAAGATTATTTGCTCACAGTTGTTCATTCTGACTCTTAAAATACTGATGCAGGCACTAGAAACAGGTTTCTCTGATGCCTCTCAAAAGCCTTTTTTAGCAGGAAGATTGCTAGGCTCCATTGCTAGCAGCAACCAGCTAGTGGGTTATTTGTAAAAGGCAGTTTTGGACTGGGTTGGGCAAGCAGTCCTACTTGCAGCTCAGTCTACTGGCCACCCCAAGTATCTCATTGCCCTCACTCCTCTCCCATGGTAGAGCTGCCACTGCTCCATATCTACCCTCACAGCTGTATACGTCCCAGCTAGGGAACAGCCACATGTGCTGCTACACCAGCAGAGCTCAATGGGAAGAGGGAGAGAGGGGAATACTGCTGTAAGCAGCAATATTTTCACCCAGCTCAGAACTTCACACTGACTCCAGTCTCAGTGTAGGTAATGAAGTTTGCTACTTGTACTGGCACAAGTGTCTTCTCCCTGAAATCACAGTATGTTAGAGGACAGACTATGGTAATGGGACACCCTACAAGGGCTGGCATTTACAACAGATTAGTTATTCTGACAGCAGTTTGTCCTTGACTGAAATGGAAGCAAATCCCCAGTATAAACAAGATCTCAAAGAATATATGTGGACAGAAGCCAAAAAGCAAGGACAATTTTCCAGCACCCTAGAATCTATTGCTTTAATTTGTCTATACAGCTATATAACTAGCAATTTATCTTGTCCTTTTCTTTTTTTGAACAGCCTTTTATAAAGCAAATCAAACATTCTCACAAGTGTGACTCTTAGTATCACTTCTGAATGGAAAGCTCAGGACTTCTCAGTATCATTTGATAGTGTGCAATGTAATTGGCACCTGGCTGATGTCTTCATTTCTTTTCATGCATTTTCAGATTTACATCAATTCTGAAATCTGGTGCAAGCCCTGTCGTCTTAAAGGAGAGAGCTTGTGACATAATCCTAGAGGAAGAAAAAGTAAATGATACAAAGCCTGGATGACCTGAACTCAAAAGTTCCCAGTAACATCCTGTGTCTCTTTCCACACTCCTGGATGCACCTTCTGTGCTGTAGCTCTATTTAAATGTCTGAAAGAGGGAAGAGGTCTAGGTTTGTGCATACGTACTAGATTTGT
This sequence comes from Ceryle rudis, assembly GCA_033439905.1. Taxonomy (NCBI): domain Eukaryota; kingdom Metazoa; phylum Chordata; class Aves; order Coraciiformes; family Cerylidae; genus Ceryle; species Ceryle rudis. The sequence goes on along the minus strand of JAAGNO010020765.1, from coordinate 160,838 downwards.
AATAAAGAGCTCACAATAAAAATAAATAAATAATAATTTCACCAGATAAGCACTAAAATAATTAAAGCCCATCAAATTGATCCTTATTGCACTTACACCATTGGTAGGATATATCCTTTCAGACAGGACTCTATTGAATTCCCATTACCTTAACTGAAAGCATAATAATATAGAGCCACAGCCTGTTCTAAAAATGGTTCTCCAAGCCTCTTCACGACCGATCGTAAACTAGACTTATTGGAATATTGTAAAACCATTCTTTGTTTATTTACAGGTATGAGAATAAAGCCCCCAGTCATAATCTGTCAAATTTTACAGAATACCACAAAACCCAAAATATATGCCCAGTTTAAGCACTGTAAAATAAAGACGACTTACTTCAAATGATGGCCTAAGGGCCTGCATGTTGTAAAGTTGACACATTTGAGTTATAGGAAAACCAAAGTGTCCTGAGCTAATTAAATCCATTCATCTTGGACTTAAAAGTTTCAGACAGATCTGTGATGTAAATGTCTTTCAATTTCTCCCTATTATTTATTTCATTTCTCTATATAGCTCTGCTGAATTACCGTAAGTATGGAAAATCCTGGATCTGGTAACTGGGAAGCTTTTGTGTTGCCAAGAGGAAAAAAACCATGATTCTTCAACAGATTATACCTTGAGAAGATGCTGATCCCACAAGAATCTGACAAAAAGCATGTCTATAAAATTACAGTGGTAAGATAAGGTGCTGGCTCCTAACCAAACCTGTATCAGAGCGTACACAGCCTCCCCTGCCACGCCAACGCCCCATTTTTGGGTTGCAAGTGAGTTGCAGCACCCACCAGATTCAGCACAGGTCCAGATTATACAGGGACCTGGACTTCTGTATCCAGCTTGTTACAGAGCACCCCTGCCATGAGACTACATGTAAACCAGTGAAGGACAGCTCTACAGAAGCTGTTGAGCATCTAGAGCAGAACTGAATTCAGGAAAGAGATGTTCAGTACTCTCATACCAAGGTTTTCACAAGTGACACGTGATCAGATCAGTCTTAGCTGGGCTGATCAGAATCCCATTGCTATACCCATTTAAGGTGTTTCTGTGCTGTGCTTGGTTCCCCAGGTTCTCTGCTATGGAACCAAGATGCCAAGAGCCTGGGGAGCCATTGCTCCATCCATTTCTCCGTTGCCATTAGAAATTGTAGACCTGAAATTATGGGTGGAATCCAGGACTCCTGGGGTTTCCCTGCTTGCTGAGCTGGAAGCCTGGAAGTTCTGGGCTGGGTTCCCAGGTCCTGTAGTACTTAAGCAGACTGGATGGCAGAGCAGCCATAAGGCACAGCTCCTGAGAGCCCAGCATCTGCTTGGGGAAACTGGTATTTGGTAGAAACAGAGAAACTGAAACACACATAAAGAGTTTTACAGAGCAGCTGGGGTATGGAGAGAGCACATATTGTTTGGAGGCACTGTATTTTATTTCCTGCATTTGGAGGACAGAGGTGGTTTTGTTGCTAGTTTGTTTTTTTTTTTTTTTTAAATCCCTTATTGCAAAGACATGGAAACATCAAAATGCTTTAGGTTGCCCTCTGAGCAAAATCTCCCCTTTCTTAAAATACTCAATACACAACTCACACGATGACAAAATCACAATGGCTCTGATAAAGAATAGATGAGACAAAGGGGAAACAACAGTCAACAATTCAGGGAAAAGCCCTCAAAAAAACCCAAACTATGACATGAGATGCAAAAGTAGCATCTGACTGGATTCTGTGACACGCAATTATTAATCATCAATTTGCCTAGCTTCGGCCACTGCCACTGCGCTTAGATGCAGGTCAAAAACCCTGCAGGACAGTAAGAAAACTTAAGAGATGCATCTACCTAAAGCATTAGTGACAGCTTCATTCCTAAGTTACTTTAACTTCTACTTCAGGCATACCAGGAATAATTACAACTGCATTCTGTCGGTCTCCAATCAGATTTAGTTTGGTGTCTGGAGCTCCCTCCTGTGGAAAAAAAACCCCAACCAAACCAGTCAGTAGGCATATTTAAGCAACATGCACTGTTTTCCCAGACCTATCTCTATTTTTTACCCATTTGTTTTTGTCATGATTAAGCCTTATTCACCATTTGGGACTACAGCCTTAATCATATTTTCCCCTCTTATGTAAATGCTGAATGACAAGTAGGTACAGGACTGAAAGTAGATCAAATCTGTTGAACTCTCTTCAATAACAACAGATGGAGATTGTCCTTTGTGTTGTTGTGACAAATAAGTTTTACAGCTGTGACTCCGACTTGACTATTATCATCTACTTAATCAATCAGTGAAATTCCAGGCAAATAAAGCTCCAACTCAAAGGTCAGAAGTGGTTATCACCAGTGTACTTCGTGCTGCATAGCACTGTAATTAGTTAAAAGGCCCTGTACATACATACAGCTTTTATCTGTAATTTATTCATGATTTTACATTAATCACTGACATCCTGACACCTAATTAGGAAAGGGGACAAACACTCACAGGTAATGTGAGGTGAGAACTACCATACGTGTTTTAATAATCAAAGTTAAGACAGCAAGTTAAAAAAAGTCAGGGCTTCAAAATGAACAGCGACAGCTAGTATTTATTAGTTTCATCTGCACATACTCAATTCCATCGCACAACAATTTAGGTTCACTGCAAGTTCAGGTGCCCTCCAAGTCAAACAGAAATTAAAGCAAAAAAGCTTTCAAAAATACCTTAGAGCAATGCTACAAAATTCCATCAATATATCAATAATGTAATTTATTATATATGCGTTAAAAAATACTATGGAATTCTGTCATCAAGTAATCTGGAGAAATCATTGACATATTTTTTGGCTCCAAAAGCATTGCTGCCATCCACACACTACGCCACAAGCTGAGGATCTGAGTGCAAGCACTTGGAAGATCTCTAAGCACTAGGCCCTCTCCCTTATTCAGAAGATGTTTCAGGGTAGAATTTGTATTTAGAAATTCATTTCATGCTAAGCAATTATTATTTTTTGCTAATTAGTGACAAATCTGTCCAGGAGATTTACCAGGAAAAAAATTTCCTGTATTTTCATGATGTATTGATTTCATTTTGGGTTATTTTGTTTTGACATGAAAGGGTTTTCTAAATTTTGAAAATAAAAATTCATAACATTTGAGTCAAAATAGTTTTCCTTTTTTAAAATATAACTTCTCCACTCTTTTCAAGGTTCAGGTTATATTGGATCCTTTCTGTTTTCTTTTGCTTCAGCTAAGGAACCAAAAGAATCAGTTATTCATTAAGTTTTCTGTAACAAGGCTTGGTTTCCCCACCAGACACATATAATTTCTTCTTTAAAGAAGAGTATCCTGGGCTTTTCAGCTGGAGGAATCATTTAAATACACTGAGCTGGGATCTTCTTCCAAACACCCAACATTAGAGGCTTCATCTATTGTTTTAGTGAGAATGCATCAATTGAAAGTTAACTGATTGGTGTATTTCATCAAACAAAAATCCGAATATCATGCAGATAATCCCTCTTTTTTGATAGTGAATTTAATAGGAATTTGTTCTTTTATTTGTATCACTTATAACTGCACTGTTTCTTAGCAACAGCCTGTGGTAGAGGACTTGGACATACAAGAAGCAGCAAACACTAAGTTCACTAGAACAAAGAGAACTGGAAAGAAATAGCAAAATCAGATTTAGTTTGACTGTTTCTGTCCCAGACAGATGCACGTATAGGTACTATCTGGGAAGCCACTAGCCCTGGATCTTTTGGCTGAGAGACAGTACACTACATAAAATATTTCACTGTACGTCAGTATGCAGAAGTGCAACTTAAGTCACTGAAGGGAAGGAGGAAGATGATTAAAAATGCACTGTCCCATAATGACAAAGGAAATGAGAACCCTGAAGCTTCTAGTTGTATTTTCACGTCATTAAAATGCTTCTCCTGTATACATATTGATACAGTTCATCGTGATCAAGATTTAATAATAAACATAATAATGTCTTATTAAAAGCAGAGTAGTAAGTACTCTAATGAAAGAGTAAAAATTGTTGCTCCCATCCTTCTCTTTTGCAGCAAACATCTTCAATCATAGAAAACAGATACAGCTTTCCACAAGTCACTTACAAAATCATGGCTACAGCCAAAAAGTCCAGATTAAAGCCTGTTCTAACATTTAACATAAAGCCTGCACTTTTTGCCCAAACCATTCGCCCACATCCTCAGAGATTTCTCCATAATATGCATGGAAAGGGGGAAAAGTTGTGCTGCCCTGGAATTGAAATTTTTATTTATATATTTATGGCAACAACTAACCCCAAATAATTTCAAGGCAATAGTTAACAAAGGATCACAAAAGAGCACTCCTCCAAACAATTTAAAAAAATAATTTTGATAATAAAATAAACAATCACACACCTCGAGACTGCTATGACTGAATGACTTCAATATGTAAAAGGTTTGGTAAAAAAAATATTTGTCAGTTGTGCTCAATTATTCATAATGGTTATTTAAATCAAGGTAAACTCTCTAAGTTGTACCACTTTCAGGTTGGCATTTTGTGTGTTTTAGCCACCTGTTTTAGCAAGTTTCTACACTGGAAAGCACCCTCACATCTGCCTTTTTTCTGATGGCATTTATCTTCCTTTTTCTCAGCAGCTCACGCCAGACTCCAGTGGTGCAGAATGATTGGAAATTTTTTCTCCTCCTGTGAACAACAAGTGAACCATCCATCTTAAACAGCAAAGACTATCACCACTCCCTTCCAGCAGACTGAAACAGATAGGTAGCAATTTAACGTGATCTGATCAAGACATTTAGTTGCAGATGAAGGAGAACATGCAAATGGCTGGATATGATTGTTTGTGGATCTACGTTTACACAGTATCGTGGAACCTAAAGCTAATCTGAATAGCCATTCCTGTGGACAGCCCAATAATCCATGAAATACTGTTTTTGCTTCAACAAACAAAGGTATTCTGTTCTCTAAAAGCACAGTTTAAAATGACAGCACTCCCTAACTGTGCTGATAACATGGAAAGATTACAAGTTACATTTTTTGGAAACTCTTAAGAGTACAGAGAGATTTCAAGTGCCAGAGCCTACATCGATACTGAATTTCCAGCACTCCAGGAAATGGTAGCACTCCAGACACAGGCCATTATACGAAGACACGAGTTTTAGTACATGCAACATATACACATATCTAATATAGTCACATATTAAGATATTTGAGAGAAATTGTAATATACTTTTATATTGATAGTTTATACTATAGAGTGTTAGGGGACTTGAAATATTCTTGAAATATGAATTACATAAACACGTGTATTAGGGAGCTCATACACTGAAGCAAAAGAGCTAAGAGAAACAAAAAGGTTGGAAAAATTAAAAAAACCCTACGGGATATAGCAATGATCACTCAAAACCATTCTGATACCTCTTGAAGCACTTGAGGATCTTAAGTTCACTCCTTTCATTGTGACTTCTTAAGTATTCTCAGTATTAAATGAAAATCCTGTCGTAAGCTTTGCCTATGAAAACAAAACAAACACAAACAAACAAACAAACTCCTAAACAAAACAAACTGAAAAAAAACCCCAAAACTCTGAAGAACCCCACACTTCAGAACTTTCTATGGGTTTTCATTACTTTTAGAGTGGCAACCACCATTATGTTTCCAGAGTAGTGTCAGAGCAGAGGCCTCTTCTCAGACTCTGAAACACAAAATAAACACACACATCAAAATAAAATTGAAGAGAGGCAAATATAAAAGACTCTCATGTGGCTCATTACTATGAGCTAATTTAATGGGTACCATTATGTTCCCAGTGGTCTCCAATTACTATTTCATGTTTGTAGAACATGCTGTATTCCAAAGGATGCCAAAGCACTTTACCAGTATCTTTATCTCTTTGGAAAGGAAGCGCAGCAGCTATTTCTTAAAAAATGGTTGAAAAGAGTAAGTGCTCCTCATTGCAGAAGGCAGAGAATAAATCTAGTTGAACACAGAGTTGTGACAAAATTATGGAATTGGACTTCTGCGAACTTACACATACGCTTTATTCTCTCTAAGAACATATGCATGTGCAGCCTTTATCCCATCTTCAGGCAATATGCAAGATAATTAGCCATTTTTCAAACATTACTAATTTCTCTTATGTATGTAACCTAGGAACTTAAGCTGGATGACACAGATGAAAACTACTTCATTTGAAATGCTTTACTTGAAGCTAACAAGAATAATGAAGCTTTTTTTACTTTTCATTGTAAATTGGGTTAAATTCTAGGGTTAAAGCCAGTTATTCCTATGTAACTAGATGGAACAGTAATTGCCCTGAGGCAAATTCCTATGCTAAACTTGTGATTATATTATCTTCACATCATCCCCTTGAAATAAGCTTTTTCTTCTTGGTCTTGTTGCTTTTGATAAAGATTATTTTTCCTCTTAATTTCCCTACGCTATACTACACCATTGAATCTACTGACTTCACTATTTTAGAAGCTCTTCATAGCAAACCTATCATTCTATTAGTAGCCATAATGAATTATTGCTAGGCAACCCCAAGCAAGATGATTCTTGCTGCGTGTCACTGTTTCAGAGTTCAGACATTTACTTGTACGCTTGGATGCCATAAAGTGCATTTCCTATTTCCTTGGCTATCCATGGCTAAGACTATCAGAGCACTATGATCACACAGTATGTATGTTGCTTATAATGTTGTGATACGACAGAGAACAAATGGAATTGTTATTCATTACAATTTTTACTATGGTTTTACATGGCTTGTTCACGTATGGACAATCTTCTCTCTACACACACCTCCCACGAACCCAAGATCTAGATCCTGACCACAAGATCTGCATGTCCATTTTGAACATCCTCTGTCCTGTCCCAAGGGTAGCGCTGAGGGTACCATTCAGATGCCTCAGTAGTTCACCATTCTGAATCTGTAGCAAGGATAAAAAGATATATCTGATGGAATTATCAAGACAAAGAAGCATTTTCCTTCCACAGACTGCTAATAAACGTTTTAGTTCTACTGAGTTGCAAGCACTTACCTGACAAGCTGAGGTGGGTGTGCAATGCAGCTGCAGCCAAAAGAAGAAATTCCAGCACCTGATGTGGAAGCATGGCTCAGGTAACAGGCTGTGTGCTCAATACATCACAGATAGATAGCAAAGTCTTCTCTTTCTCTCAAAGAAACTACAAGTGCTGTACTTGCATGTTGTGAATTGAGTCTTAACACAAATACAAAACCTGGAGATTAATTAGAAATGAGCAATAACCATTTGGAAAGACTTGACACTGAAATATCTTGAGAGATAAAATGTTCTCAATTCTGTAAATAATATTGAAATGTTTTTTAAAAAGGTTCCTGATGTAGAAACCTCAATCCAATACCCTGATTGTACCCATATCTCTCCATTATTTGTTTGTTGCTACATTTCTCATTGGTGTTACTGTAGCTTTTAAACAGAGACAAATGAACAGAATGAGAACGAGCAAGTAATGAACAAATCATTAGAAGAGTCACACTGTGGGAGACCAAAATCAATCTAGCACATTATCCTGCTTCTTGAGGGGCCAACAGTGGATTCCTCTATTGGATTAGAGGATGTAGAGGATAATTCACTAATCACTACTTTAAACCAATCTTAATGTTATCATTGTCTCTATATCCCTCTTTTCCAGACTTCCACATTCTGGTTTAGGTAGCAACTTCTAAAGCCATTTTTTTTTCATTTTGGCCTTTTTTATTCTTCATCTCTTTAAAGATTCTTTCTTTACTGATCTGATTCCCTTTGGATCAGTCAGCTCTCACAGTATGCTGCTGTTTTAATGTTTAGGAATGAACCACAACTTTACAAGACATGAGGGGAATGTGTGTGGGAATGAATAAAGTAGTATCAAGGAAAGTAGGTGTGACCCAAAAAGCAGCTGTAGGGACAGAGGATGTCAAATCACCCCTGGAAGTGAAGTGAGGACAGACAAACCCTAAGTATCCACTGGGCTCTGTCTCCAGACATATCACGAAGTTGTCCTGAGGATTCACCGGCTCTACTTTATATAGAGCTGGGAGTGTTAAAGGTATTTTATTATATAGAAATCTTATTTTACAACTTTACCACCCATGATGTTCCAGTTAACTAATGCAACAAGCTAATTTTTCAGAGGAATAAAACTTCAGTACTTTTCTCTACTAATCACCTGACTTACTTGCTACACTTACTACCTCGGGTAGCTTGCGAGTGTGAATTACATTTAAAGTTTATATGATGTTTTAAAAAAGCCTTCTATATGTCCAATGAACTGCTTTACACCGCAAGAACTTAAATTTATTGGAAATATCTTGAAGTTTTTCTCTAACGCTCAGAAACAAGTTTACTGTGTTATCATCTATACTGTATTTTATCCAAAAGCATATAAAATAAATGAACTCTTTCTTGCTTTAGAGTTGTAAAATCATTGAGACTTCTGGACGTTTTCATTCTTTATCAGGGTTTATTTTGTATTTTTTTTATTATTTTTTTAATAACCTGAATTCTTAGCAGGAGTCATGAATTCCTATCTGATGGCAGAAACTTTATCTTCTGTAGCACAGTTATAAGGTCTCTCTTTTAAGAGCAACTCATTGTGAGGCTTCACTTCACAGGCTGGGACTATTGTACATTTTGCTCAGTAGACAATACAGTATGTTGCCTTTTGCTCGTCATCTGAACAGACAGGGAAGAAAGCAAAGTGTTTGATTACTGTCCATCAGACTGTTTTCTATTTCTGCCTCCCAACCACAAAATATCCTGTGGATCTGGCTTCCACTAACCTATGAATGCAAGAATCTAAACATACTTATTAATATTTTAAATTAATATAATCTAAACATATTCTAAAAAGGATCTGATTTCTGAGAAACTAATACTAGGTGAAAAGAATGGATAGAGTGCCATAGCAATGGCTCTGAAATGATACAGAACCAATGTATCATGCAAGAAACAAAACTGAAGAATGGATAAAACCCACAAACTTAACAGTGTCTGTACAACTGGGGAAAAGAGAATCTCCAAGCTTCCTACATTGGATGGTGGGGGAAGTAGGGGATGCTGACTTCAGAGATCATAGTAAGAAACACTATTGTATACAGCCTTGTAAACTGCCAGAGAAGTCATTTTTAAGCTTACGATGCTTGAATGTATTGTTAAATTATGAAAACAAAGAACAAAGTTCTGCTGAGCAACAGGGAGGCTGTTTATTTTTTTTTTGTTTGCTTTGTGTTCTTTTATTTGTAGTAGTTTGTTTGTTTTAAATCTGTTCAACTCCTACAAACATTTCAGACAGAATACCTTCCTCAGAATTGAATAGAGACGAGGGGTTGAAATTTGGTAACTGGAATTGTTTGCTGGTTCTGCTCCCAGTCTCAGGTACCCTGAACATACTACAAGTTCACCAGCGCATCACCCTGTTTTTCTCAGTGATAAATTAAGCTAAGCACACCTCAAAAATCAGCATCAACTTCTCAACAACAGAATGATAATACCAGAAATTGTGTTATGGAAAGGTAACTTGACTTACTTTGTTGGTGGAAGTAACAGAAGAACTACAAAAACTCGAGTATAAAATGGGTGGCCAGTGAAGCTGAATGAAAAAAAGTGCTCATGAAATTATAGTGAGCTATCCGTAAAATGTATTTGAGCTAAACAGAGGTTTTTCAGGAAGTGTCAATCAGCATGTAACACCTGAAAACTGATGTTTTTGTAGAGTTACTGGAGTCTGCACGAATGCAGTGCAGGGAAGGAAACCTGTCGCAATTAGCAATGAATTGTAAATTTGAGATTACTAAATTACTAGTTACAAAAAAAGACCTCTTTTTTAAAATTTCAGGTGGCTAAGTAATGTTGCATTTCCTGTTCTCAATATATTATTTACTACCCAGATCAGTGTTTTTGCCACACAAAAACTGTATTGCTCTTAAAATTCAATGTTGTGTAACGTGTACATATGCACAAATCTTTACACGGGGTGGTTCTTGTCTTAAAGGCAATAGGAGTGTCTCCCTGCAAGGATGAGTTGAACAAATCACATGGAATTTGGGACAAACATACTTCCTTAAATTGATTTAAAAAGATTATGCCTTCTCATCTGCACAGGGTACCCTGGTGAATGTCCTTCTTGGTGCAGAGAGGATAACTACATTTGCAACCTGGAAAAGATACACCTGCATTTGGAACTACTCTTTGTATCTGGAGCTTCATTTAATTCCCACAAGCACTGCTGAGTTGGGCTCAGAAACCTCTGAGCACTGAGTGCAGAATGATGCGGTGATGTGTAGAAATGCTTTGATTTACACTATATAACAAACTCCATTCAGAGAGGTTGAGGTTTTGATATTTTTAGTTAAAAAATGTGAAGGAGTGATGTCAAGCACATCAAGGATGCATTCCACAAATTCTGCAACTCATTTTTTTAAAAACATTTTTACAGGTCTTAAAAGGCCCAAGTTTCTTTAATTTTGAGGCTTATTTTTTATAAAGATATGGTCAAACTTACACAGAATTTTTGATTGAGGACTACAGAATCCTTTCTGCCACCTTCCTATTGAATTTACTTTAAATGCAAAAAACACAGGGGGTCTTCAATTTGTCTGTCGGATCAACAGCAGGAGACGAATACTAGGATGGAAACATTTTTAAATGATAAATAGCTCCGTCCACTACAAGACTGAAAATAAATAGTCACCCCTGGTGAACAAAATTATTTGAAGTGTGGTCCTCCATGATTAGTAGAGATCACCTCCCATTGTGTTATAAATCTTTCAAAATGGATTGCCACCACTTATTCCTGTTCAGAACCTATTATCACTGTCACATAATATGATAGTTCAAAAGGGTACAGTAAAGAATATCAAAAAGCAACCTGCAAACACTATCCAAATATCAAAGAATGGAAGTTGTTAATTATTATGCAAGAGTAATACACTGGGTTTGAAAATGAGCCAAGAATAATCGTGTACTTTTTAAAAAGCAAGGTAAACACTAAAAAAACCCCACAAACCTGAAACGGAAATAGTCTTTGACACACACAATATCATTAGCAACTGCAACTAGAATATGATATTGGTGAATGGAGAAAAAAAAGCACTGTTGCTTCTAAAGTCCCTGTAGCTTCCTTGCAAAACCTCATGGAAGAGGAATTCAGCAGTTTCAAGTAGACTTCAGCCTATTCATTCTGTTTTAGACCATGTCCTCAAAGGAATCAAGTTTTTCTAAACAAAAACTCAAGAGAGTGCTCATTGAGACTCAAACACTACTGCCCACAAGACTGTCTGGAAAATCAAGTGATTTCATCAGTAAAGACAGAAGTAGAATATTGAAAGCGAAATAAAAAAAATCTCTAATTAATTTGGCTAAAAACACCACTGGCAGAATAAAGTTTCTTTCATGGAAGTCACTATGCACCTCTGGGGCAGAGGAGGTAGACAAAAATCAGAGGAGTAAAGTTAAGCCTGAGAAGAAGTGTCAGGGGAGGTGTTATTTCTTTTCCTCATTATCCTACTTTGATTTCATTGGTTATAAATTAAATTATCTTCCTCAAGTTGAGCCTGTTTTGCCCATGACAGCAATTGCTGAGTCATCTCTCCATCTCTCTGTCCTTCTCTAGACCCATGAGTTTGGTTTTTGGTTTTTTTTCTTCTCTCTTCTCTCCCCTGTCCAGCTGAGGAAGGGGGTAATAGAGTAGCTTTGGTGGGCACCTGCCATCCAGCCAGGGTAAACCCACCACACTTATGTTTTCTTCTTAGTTTGATTATTCATATAAATATCTGACAGCTCTAGATTTTGACATGAAATTTTCTAAGAAATGGCCATCACTGAAATACCAAAAAGTATATGGAAAAAATACTTCAAAAGTATAAACACCTTTTGCATGAGAAGTCAAATGATCTTCGAAACAATGGCGAAACACAAGAACATACTGCGTGTCTCAAACCTGAAAAACATTCTCAGGTAATATTTCCTTACAATGCCTATTCTATGAAGGAATTTTCTGTATCCATAAAAATGTAACAAAGAATTTTGAATGTACATTGCTGTAGTTCACCTTGTCAATGGAAGATGGCAAGCTCTTTTCTCAGGACTTCTGTATTTTGCAGGAGGATGACTTCAGGACTGCAAGAGCTGATGACATTTTCTAGTTTAGACAAAAGAGTTTCCTACAATGTTTTTAAATTACTCACCTAGAGAAATAAACATTCTGGCAAAATAATAGGAAACTATCAAACCATCAGAGATCATTAGTTTCACATTATACGCAGGACTTCTCCTCAAGCTCTCCAGTCCTGTGAGGTACTAAATTCTGAACTAGGATTTGACAGCAAAGATTTGCTATTACATCCTGCAATTTTATAGCAAGTAAACAGTTTAATTGACCAATGAAAGTAATGATACTTTTAACACTCTCCCTTCCAAACCAAAAATTATTGAAAAATAATTTCCTTAAACTCCCCACCACTGCCACATGCACATGCATAATTCTTAACATTATGGCCCCTCCTGTTAGTCCTATCACTATACTCAGCATTTGCACCTTAACAGACAAGTTGAGGCACAAATTGCAAGACTTTCCAGCATTTCTCCTATAAAAGCTTACAAAACCAGGAATTTGGATGCCTGATTACACACAAAGCACTCCCCACAATCAGATTCTATCCTAGAAATCCCCTCAGCTACTCTTGGAAACCTGAATTAAAATACAGTTTCATTATCGGAGATATGATTGCTTTGCGATCTACTCCAAACAGCTCATTTTGACAATTGCTACAATCCCACATTCGATTCTCTTTGGTTATACTGCTTCTTTGGTTCCTGACAAAACTAACAAAACTGCATGAACTGTAAAACAGAATCAGTGGGTTTTTTGCATAAATACGTGCTCTAGATACCTATCAAACTCTTTTCAATGAGACTGTTAAAAGCCAAAACCAATGATTAATTTGAGTATCTAATACAAACATTCTGAACTTGGGAACAAAGTGGCCACTGTCCTCTTGAGAGGATAAATTCATATGCATTTAATTATACTGCAAACAGGATGCTTTCCCAAAATTTGTGTTGGGTTTCAGCAGAATAAGTATTTGAAAATCTTTTATTATCAAGTATTTGTTACCTTGTAATGAAGAGACATTCTTACTCTAATGAGTATGAAAACTGAACTGTTAATACCAGTAAACTGAATGTCCATGGCCTGGATAGCATTCACGTGGAAAAAAAATTCTACGAGACAAAATTATTTGTTAAGAGCACTACACTGCTTTCCTGACTTTCGAGGCAAATTGGCCAAGTATGAAGAAACTAACGATGCATTTATCACCGGCTGAATCACATTCAACTCAAGTATGTATTTATCATTAAAAAGAACAAGTAGAAATTTAAAATCAGGGAATATATTCTGCTTTTTCTTCCCATCATCTTTAACATGTTTTATATAATTAGCTTCCTGATTTGTTTTCGGTCAGTTAAACAGCAAATCTTGCCTATAAACTCTACAATGTAAACAAGGTTCACAGCAGAAGGTGATATTGAACATGAAAGATGTGTTAGGAATGTAGTACTGAAAAATACAACATGCTTCAGTCACACAACCAGGAACTGAATTTGGAATTTTGTCAAGTAACATCATTATATTCTTGCCATCAGGAGCCTCATCAAGTCATTTTTTAAAAACTTTTTGAATTTTATTTCATGCATCTTAATACAGATTTTAGATCACACACACACACACAGATAGCACATCTTCAACACATTTTCTAATATTTTTCTTTTTATTTATTATTCAGTTGTATTATTGTCCTCCACTTATAATTTATTCTACAGAAGAACTAAAGACAGAAATGCTATTGCCCATAACTGCTTATTCACACTTCCTCAAGTCCCTATCAGATGTTAGCTCTACTCAGTGCTATCATTTTAACTATTGTAACTGTTTCATCTATGGGTGCCCTTACCTTTGTCTATTTGATGACTCAGCTTTCAAAGGTGGAAAAAACCCAATAAAACAGCAACAGAGCCTTGCTTGTATATGGTAACAACTGACTTGATGTCTCCCAGGAATACAACCGGTCAGAACATGTTGCTCTCCATCTCTCTTAGAAGCTGACTTCCTATCTGCTGTTTCCTTTGCCTGTTTAGACTGAAGACAATCAGGGAAATAAGGAGTTTTTCTCCATGTATTTGTAAAGTAGTTAACACAAGACTCGAATTATGATCATTCTTGGAGTGTACTTTTTCACTATGGAATCAACATTCAGATACATACTACTCCTGCCACATACACTTTTAGCCCAAGGAAAGCAGAAGGCATGGTGAGACACTCACAAATACTGTGCTTTGACCTGCTGTGATTTTGGTCACATAACTATACAGATCAGGGATCAGGACAAACTGAAAGTCTGCTTCCTCCCACCCTGCACCCTCGAAGCTTCTTAACTCAGACAGAATCAAGTCACTGCCAAAGACGCACTCAGATGCGAGAGCATAAAGAACGTGAACAGATCACAATTTACATAGAGCCCAAAGATAGATCCCAAAGGGACTCAGCAATGTAGTAAAACTCAATTTTATTTTTATGCTCTCAAAACAATTGTAACTTAGTATTATCCATTTATGTATTTATAAAATACACTCTAACTGCCAATGTAAATTCATGGGGCAGTGAAGACATTACGTTAACCAAGTTCATTTAAATCTACAGTGTGGATGCTGCTGAACAGCACAGCTCAAAAAAACTGAAGACAATTTTTTATTTCTATCCTGAGTTTTTTTATTTTTCCACACCAGTTCTTTTACCTTGAAACAAGAATGCAACAGAGACTTACATCATGTTGTAGCAAAGTGGCACAGTGAAATTCCTCGACACCAACTGAACTTAATACTAAACCTAGTCTTTAATACTGTATTGTATTATTATATTACTAATGTGTGCATACATATATGGAAAAATACCAGTACAGTATCTCACTTGATAACTGTCATTGCCTTACCCATAGTGTAGTGAAGACTCAATACTTCAAAAATAAAAAAAGCGTTCCACTGTTAGACCTTAATTAAAAAAAAATACTATATTGCTGTTCTATAAATCAAAATATTTTGTACTGTTGCTTGAAATAATAGCTATGCCCAACTAGTTTATGGACATACACACAGACACACACAAAGGAAATATTAAAAAAATCCCATCCTTTACATTCTGTTAATGTCTATGTTTAAAATTAAAATATCTTTTCTGGAAGCTCTACTAGAACTGGCAGATGCTCCATGGAAAATTGCCATTAACATTAACACATAATGAAGTATCAACCTGCTGGGGCACCTGGGATAAATTTAGTTTTTTCAACGCATTATTATTCCACTTGAGTGAGATAATAGATTATAATTTTAGAGAAAGTGACATATGGAACATTTATGAGACTTTGCAAAAATCATTTGAAACCCTCTACTTATAACATTTATCACACACCCTTGGTAAGGGAAGGAAAGGACTTTGACAGGGAGATTCTGGTGGGCCAATTTGCTTAACGGAAGATTGAAAGACTATCTCAAAGCAACTTCAGCTATAAAGTCAAAACCCAGTTTCCAGCTCATTCCTGGAAAAACTATTAGATTTCAGGAGCTACCCCTGTTGTTCAATTTCAGTCCATTCTCACACTGTTAGTTTAAATCACCTATTTCAGAATCTGTACCCAAATCTCTCTCCCAACCTCGTAACACAAAGAAGAGCACAAATGCAGTTCTTGTCAACTCTGAAAACCTTGCAAAAGAGGCAGCCACCAGCTGAAGTCAGACAACTGAATATCATGGATGGAAGTGGGCTGATGGACATATTCCAGCACCTTAAATGTGTTACTTTTTGAAAGGGTATGCTAGTCTTTCTCTGTCATTAATTGGGTAACATTATGTTCCTACTACTGTTCTCTACTCTCTCTCTAGGTTGCTAACCTAGTTAGCAACAGGTGCAATGGCCACACACGTATGCTTATTAAAAAAAAAAATAATAAAAAGGATAAAGGCATAAAGCAAGGAGACCCAAGGCCTCCCTGTTTTCACCTGTGCTGATTCCTGACACAAGCTCCTCTACATTTTGTGTCTGCTCTCTTTCAGGATTAGTCTCAAAGCAACAACCAATGTTGCATTTTCCTACTTTGGAAATACACAAGTTCTGAAGCAACTCAATTTCCTAAGTATTCGTGTTTTAAAAAAGCCTCCACCTTTCAGTGCAAGGACTCTCTCCTGTAGAAATCACATAATGCCTTATTGCTTGTAGGTCATATATGTAATTATCTTTAATAACGTGCAGGGATCAGCACAGACTTGTGCTCAGAGAGTGAGCACAAGTCTCTCCCACAGAGGGAAACCTTTCTAGTATGGAGGGGTCCAAAGGCCAAACAGCCAGTATTCAGTGTTGTATTTTTGCTTTAGCTTCAGTCTGAACCACTGCCCATCCTGATTCCCACTTCCATTAAAATGACTCCTCCTGTCTTGCTTCCTGTCTGGTCAATTCTGAATCCCAGTTCTTGCTCCTGTTTCCAGGTACAGCAGCTCAAATCCTTGCTCATGCTATCCTTAAATGAAGGGATAGAACAGCTCAAGAAATATCTGGAGAAAAAACAAGCCTATAAAAGAATTTTTCAACTGCATGACTACAACAGTCTTATTGCAAAATGAAAGGCATTTTAATGCAATCCTACATTCAGATGTTGTAGTTACAAAGGCTCAAATATATGTCTCTCTCACCTTTTCCACCATGTTTTTAAGTAGTTATATGAAGGTGCTCAATTCCATTGGGGCACAATACCTATTTCTAGATCAGGGAATCTTCAAATTTTACAGGTTTTTAATTATTTCTTAATCAATTAGTTGTAAAATATCAAGAACACAGTCCCATCCAACCAAGTCAAATAAAACATCAAAGCAGAAATTAACTAATAGTTTCACAAACCAGACAGTTTCTACAGTCACCCTGAAAATTCATATGTATCCAACAAAGCTTCACAATTTTAGAAAAATCTATAAAACATAAAAGGCTTGGCCTCACCTAAAGAAGGATGTGAACCCAAATGGAATCCCCTCTCACCAAGTAAAACTAGGCAACCTTTAGATAAAGTTTGCAAAGTAAGAGAATATTGCGTCCCATATAAATTCAGCCTCCCCTGTCCATGCTCATTGTTAGACAGAATATTCACAAGGATATAACTGCATCTATACCAATATATTGGCTGAGAGTAGTAGAGCAGAAAATCCTTGATTGCTCTGAGTCACCATGTGTTAGGTCAGGTCACACAGTGGGTTTGGTGCCTGTCAACTGCCACCCGAAGGCAGCTGAACTGAACCCTCCACTTCACGGGCTCTGTGGGAACACACACAGCATACACACACATCAGTAACTGGTCTGTCACAGCCTGGAACCACACACGGGACAGGCCTCTTGCACCAAGGGAACAAAGTAAAACTATGAACTGCATTTAGAGTTGCCGTGGAGGTCTCAATGCCTTCTGCTTCTACCTTCTATCTGATCCTGTTTGACCACATTGCCAGTTGTGAGGTATGGCTAATGCTGTTAAAAAAACCAAGAATGCCCTGATCTAGTGGAGACGGAAATTACTGTTCCAAACACCCATTACAATTACTATGATAAATATTGGGAAAAAACCAAGCTATTATTTTCCAAGGGCACAGAACTTCTTATACTAACTTCTGTGATCTTTTCCTCATCCTTCCTCCTGCTTCAGTAGGAAGTTGTGACCAAGTCTTTGTTTGCTCCAAGATGAGGAAGTTGTGGCCACACACTTATCTGCATAATGGCTCCAGGTACAACTAGTCTGACCTACTGCAATCTATTCAGACTTTTTCCTTTTTCAAATTTCTAACTTCTTACTTATAAGGGGCCATTGAGCTATTCCAAATTTGGCTGTAATACAAAAAAGCTTTCAGACATACTGGGAGAAAAACGTAAAAGGAAACTGTAAACTATGTTTTTAATTCTTTAATTGCTAACCTATATTTTTAGACTTCAGTATTTATTTGTAAGAGGTATAGAAGTCTATATAATAACTTGTAAAAAACACACAGAGCATGGTAAAGCTTTAAAGGAGAAAAAAAAATAAAATCTTTGTTAATGAAATAACTGCAAGGCTGGAAAGTACAAGCAGGCAGTGGAAAAAGCTACATGATTTCACTGCATGAACAAGTGGAATCCAAGCACAGAGGGTTATGTTCCTGGCTCTTACCTTTCTGGCTCTGTATCCTTATTCACCTCAAGGTGCAAATGCACATCTGCTGGGTATTTAGTTACGTTACTAGGACACTAAAGGACAGAAAATCAAGTTAAGTATTCTAAATACCTGATGGATTTAAAGGCTTTCAAGTGACAGAAGTGGTGGTAAAAAAAAGGAAAATACTGTTACTAAAATAAGGTATGGTTAAATACATGTACTTTTCTTATATCTAATTAAAAGGTGGATATGGAAGGAGAAGACAATAGCAACATTTCAGTTTAAGTTAATACACTTAACTGAAATCCTTAAAAGTATTTGAATGTGCATTTTTTAATGAAAGAAATGCTCCAACATATCTCATTTTACTTAGTACTCAAATAAAAAAATGCCAGTAACAACTCTGAGATTTGCATGCAGTCCAGTAATGCCCTAGTTTGAGGTATGCCTCCTTCCATTCCACTGAAGGAAAAATGTCTCTGTGTGATCCACTTAGGCATTCAGAAACTGGGGGGGTTTGAGTAAATAAATAGTATAATTTAAGCTAAGAGTAACTTTCCATATCAAAGAAGAAAAATGGAATCCCAGCCTACTAGACACACATTTACATATCAAACTGTGCGCTCCTGTGTTTTGTGACTACTACTGCATTTCAAAAACTCTGACTTCACGTTCTGAACAACAGTGTGATCCTTATGTACATCCTGTGAATTAGTTGAGCCATTGGCTAGGACAGAAGCTGACACTTTGGAAAGATTATGCCAGAAGATTTGTGACAGTGACACTGAAGATCACCTGAGCTGGCTATTTCCCATACACAGGTAGCTTAAAATATTAACTGAAGACCAATCTACACAAAAACTAAGCTGGTGCTACAATACCGGAGAGTGGTGCAGTCTACAGCTCCTTCAGCTAATCACACGAAATGAAACAGGACAGTCAGAGCTCATTCTTCCTCTGTTTTGTTTTAATGGGGAAAGGTAGGGACTGTTTTACTTTGCCTTACAAAGCAAAGTAAAAATTCTTACAAAGCAGTATTTTATAAAGAAGGAATGCTGACTTCTCTTCAGATATCAGACTGTGTATGAATATCAGGTTAAAAAAAAAAAAAGTCTGTTTCAAGAATGCTAACAAAGGCAGCAAGACTAGTTAGTTTTGAAGAACATTTTTTCAAAGTACATTCCATCATGAACCAACATATTCTCTGTATTGAAGAGCTTCCTTCGCTAAGCCCGTATTCATGATCATCTTGTCATATTGCCTTTGAAGAAAATGTGACAGAAGTTTTCATTCCTGAGAATGAAGGGAAATCTGGAGTAAAGGAAAAAAAAGGAAAAAAGAAACAGCCCTGACAAAAGCTCCAGTGCTTGAAATACTTAGTCTGAGGAATCAGCTACACAAGGTAACTGTCTGCCCCCGTGAATATTCACAAGGCAGTCAGAAGCAAGAACTATCATCAGGTACTCATCAAATCTATCTTGACTAAGAGAGAAGATGGACAAACACTCACATCTTTCATTACTTAGAAAGATGCAAAATTTGACCAGCAAAATTTTGCTCATTTGTCAATCTGTCAGAATTCAGTTCATATAAAAATCACAACAAAAAAATAGTCAGGGCTATTCTTTTTCAGAACACTGAAATAAAGATAGAACATACTTAAAATATGTTATGGAGTGCAACACCTATGTTTTTCCACCTTGATATACTATCTTCCTTTGAACTTGACCTATATATTTTATTTTCTAATGTAAAATAACTAACCTCCAAATATCTGGAAATATTTTTCTCCTAAGTGAAAAACATGGCTTATTATTTCGGGTTTTTTGGTAAAACTGGAAAATCAGTAGTTACATTTCTTTCACATAGCTCATTTAGCTTCACAAACCAGCATTTATTCAGCAGGGAGGACAGACGGAAGTTGTGGCAGAAATGTAGGGAAAAATCTTTGCACCTCCAAAAATTTGTGACACTGGTTGATTCACTGCTCACCTGAACAATCACATAGGTTAATATATCATTGACAATTTCATCTTCCCTTTAAAGAGAAAGACAGTCACAGGCACAGCTGAGTATGCTTCCACTAAAATGTCTGATTTACAGTTCTGCATCTCCTGGCTCAGAAAATCTACAGGTTCCAAGATGCCAAGAGAGCTGAGGTGGAATGGCCCTGTTCCTCTCAGGGGTCTTCCAGTTAGGATGAGCAGTTCCTAATCAGAATTTACTCTGTGGGTCCTTATCAATTCTATCCCATACTCCAGAAAAATCCTTCAAGCTGAATGTGGTTGGCTGTGTTCAGGAAAGAACCTGTTTCTTCCCTGAATACACCTTCCCTGACTCAAAACTAAGCAGATAGGATAAGATCAATAAGACCATCCTGACTATTGCCCAGCCACCTTTTTAAAAATAACATACAAATACAGATATATATATATATAAAAATAATTTTAAATAATCAGCTATACTGCTTTTTACATAGCCTATAAGCTCTCCTAACACTGGGTATTTGAAAATGAACATATATTTATAAATATTTTTCACATGCAAATACCTTGTCTATATTTTGGATGGATGCTTGAGAGTTGATTTGTCCTTTAATATGTCCTACAGTAGCAAAATTCAATAAAGTAACAATCTAAGCACATTTTTCATTCCAGGAAATCTCTGCTGCGGATGTTCTTTCTTTCCTTTCCTGCTTTTTCTATTGATTGCCCCCTTCCACAGTAACTAGAAGCCACATACCTCTTGATATGATGCTGAAGCTTTGTTTTTGTGCTTTCTCATTTTTAATAGGCTAATTTCCTTTCCCAGAGTGATTCTGGGAATTCTACATCATCTAAGAAGGCTAAGAACAAACTGTAAAGATTAGACAGATTGTAGATTTTCTGTGTGCTTATTAGGCACAGGGAGTTTGTTCTAAATGACTTCAGCATTCTCCCTTTATTTTGCTCCCTATAATCTCTCTTACTCGCATGTAATTCACACATGAAAAGAAAAAACTAACAAAAGAAACAAAACGTTAAATCATTGTTCTGCTTGAGATTCTCAATCCCTTGAGCGGTTCCCAACCCACAAGTGCTTCTTTATTCCTTTCATTCCAATTACCATTTAACCATCAAATGAAATAACTAGCAAAGGAAATAAGTTATGCAATATACAGCATTCCCCTGGAAATATTAAGTAGCTTTTACAATAGGTTATTTGACAATGCTGAGAAACAGATAGAAGCAATTAACATCAAATTGTTACTTTTCTCCAAAGGAAAATATTTGTTTAATTCCACCATTCAAATGAAAAGAGAAATTTAATTACAACAGTGTTTTATAACTGTCTGTCCAGATTAACAAAAAGAAGAGACATATCTCTCTGGAGTCCCATTCAATATTAATGTGGAAAGTAGGTAAGATGGTTGAAGAACATGGTGCACGACACTAACCTTTCCCTTCCTCACATTCCCTAACACTACTACAACACAAGTTTTTAAGCTCTGTAAACTATGGACACTTTTTTTAAAATAAACACCTATCTGAAGATAAGGAAATTAAAATCTTAAATTTCCCATCTTTCATATTTAAACTGATAGGATATTAGGATTTCAGATACAGGATTATGATTAGGATATGCTTGGTCTGCAACAGGCCACATGGCAGCTTTCAATGCTCTGTTGGCAGCTGTGAATTAAGATGTATCAAATGGGATTCTGAACAAGACAAGGTCAACAAATCAGGACTGTTACCAAAAATCCCTAAAATACATGGTAGCAAGAACAGTAAACTCTTGTCTTAGTCTGAAATGAACAAGACAGCTCCTCCACATGCTGCTTCTCTTGCAAATAGTCATGCCTGATCACACAGGGAGCATTTGCACTTGCCTAAATTGGACAAAACCTGTCATACTGGGAAAGAATTATGAACATGCACATTAACTGGCACCTCATTTCTTCACTGTTGAGCAGGCCAAGTTACATTCAACACAATCTCAAAAGTGCTGAGGGGAATTTGCGGTCTAGTGAACTTGGTCATCTGTGATGAGTCAGTTATATTCTATTAGTCATACTAGCTAAATAGCTGTACGCCATCCTTCAAACACGATCTGATGTTTAAAGGAAACTACATCTGCTTTAGGTTCAGTGCAACTCTCTGGGACAACTCCGCAGGGTGGGACCTTGCCACATGAAGAGCAGCCAACACTGAGCAGTACAGACTCTATACAGTACAGTTCCAACTGTAGTAACTTTTAAAACATCTTCTAAAATTAGGAACACTAACACTACGAGTGTGACAGTAGCTAATCCTCCTCTTTTTGCTTTTCATTTTGATCTTGCTGTCATTTATTTGTATTTACAGAAAGCAGCTAATTAATTCAGACTGCATGTTCATTGTGGGGCTGCGTTTTCTTACACACCGAGTAAGAAAATAAAGAGACGGGTGGAAAAACTACAAAGGGAGAAAAAACAAACAGAAATAGGTTAGGAATCTTAAAATTCTTGTGTACTGAGAGCATGAAGAATGAAAGTTGATTTAATTTAAGGAATGGGATTTCTATAGACAATTCAGAACCATCAAACACATAAAGGTCTCTTTCAATGAGAGTACTGGAGCATTCATCCCAGGGCTTGATAAATCCAACTCTTACTGTATTTGAAAATTTGACTGAAGCTGGCAGCTTATTGCCATTAGATAATATAATACAGGAAAAAAACAGGAACACATTAAAAGAGCTGGTTCAGTTACAACTGCAGCTGCTTCCTGTAAACTCCATCTTTTGAATAATAAAATTATTGGGCAATTAAAAGCAATTGCCACTTCTGTTTTCCTACTGATAAACATTATAAAAACCCTCAGAACCACTGCTTTTTCCTGTTTATAGCAAAGCTCATCATCATCATCATCCAGCAAACTGTTTTGCATAGGTCATGCTGGATTTGCAATGTAAGCTTAAAAAAAAGAGCTGCAATAGGACTGGCTGATTTCTGGTTACTTCTAAGAACCAAATAATCCATACCGCTAAACCACGCAATTACAAATATGCTACCTTATTGAGCAAGTTCGCAAAGCACTGCATAGCATATGCTTTTAGTGAAATCTGTTGTCAAATTACAGTGCCAAATTCAGTACATGTTTGATACGCTTAATTGAAACTACTATGCTGAACTGTACGCTTCCCAGAAATATTTCCCACTACCAACAAAATAGGCATCGTTTTATAATCTTGAGATCTACTGCTCTGCTGACCTTGCCTGAACGTGCTGCACTGTGCAGCCCAGGAGGTACAGCATTGCCAGTGCTAGGCACAGGCCACAGCCTTTGTGCTGACTCTGTAAAGCCTCAGGCTGGTCAGCCTTCATTTGAACTCTTCTTGGCTACCCTGGAGCTATCTTTCAGCTTGCTCAGTTGTACGGGAATTTTCCCCTGGTGACCAGTTGGCAACTGGAATGGGGCTGTGGGCCCTGGGGGTGCCAGCAGCTGGGGAGACTGGGGATCCAGGGACCAGCCACAGGCTAGTCTCACTAAGGCCAGCGACTGAAGAGATGTACACTATACACATATCTATGCATAGATAATATTCATATTCCCACTAACAGACTTTGCCTAATCAGCCAGAGAAGGGAACAAGTTGAGGTTTTAATCCTATTTGCATCTGCATGAGTGCTGAACGTTTCTGCCCATGCTGAGCTGCTTGGAAAACTGCATGTGTGTTTCCTTCTGTGTGCACGTACTGCAAACACATACCCAGACTCGCGACTACCTGGACTTGGGAAGAGAGCCGGACTCACCCCATCTCTACTGAGCTACCCTATCCAGTGACCTTGAACACCATCCAGTGAACAATTAATTTCAGCTGCTTTTTTTTTTTTATATATTTACTTGTTCACTAACACTTTCTGCACTTAAGCAATTATGTTTTGCAGAAGTTCTGAAGTTCTGTAAATTATTTGCTGCTATGCTGGTTCAAAATGTTTGTGCTGCAATGGAATAGGGCAGTATTTTCAGAGGCCAGCTCGTAGTTATACAACTTACCTGACAAAACACATGCAAGGGAACAGTGATCAGCTATCATCAGTTCAGTAACAAGATCACTTCATCAGCCATAGGCTCCGCCAGAGTGTATGTAATAAATTTTGTCACCTGCAGTGGGATGAAAGGTACTGTAAAATTTATTAGTACTAGATAAAAATAGAAAATCTTTGGATAAAAGTTTCAGTATGTATGTCATAGGAAAGACTTGCTTTCCCCTTCTGTTCCAGACTATAACACACAACTAACATTTTCAAGAACACTTTCACCCTCTTAATCTAAAGACTATAATTTTTCAAACATAAAAAGTGATAGAAAATACAGAGTAGTTGTAGTGCGGATTGATAGGGCTCGACTTTCTGTTCACAGTGGGTTTTGTTTAATGACTAACTGATTGACTGAGATAAATGGAGACAAAAAAGATAACTGTTTGAGGTGATAGTTAACTGATCACATGAAAATAAATAGCATTCTTTTGGGAAACTGCTAATGGATTAACATTGGCAGATGTTTACAGGAGTTGAAAGTTTCAAAGGTATTTACCCTCTGCTCTGACTATTACAAAACACCAAACTTTGATGTTCAGTATACACAAATATAAATGAAATGAAAATTCAGACGATAAACCAAAACAAGATGTGGGATTTTCTCTGATAGTTATAACAGTTAAAAAAATCTGTCAAACACCTTGAATATGAAAAGAAATAGGATATTTAAGAAAATCTGCCTCTCTGCAATGTTACGAGGCACATCCTTGTTCTGTACTTCATTACAGATCAGCAGGAAATAATGTCAAGAGTGGGAAGAGTATGGCACCCATCAGACACCAGCTGAAGCTGTTTCTTTACCATATCATCGTAGGAAAAGAAAGAGCCTGAAAACCTGTGCTCTCACCAATCTCCCAGGTTACTTCTGCTTCATGCTTCTAACATACTTATGCAGTGAACTGTGCATTTCTGGGTCAATGCAGGATTAAGGTGTGTGTATATACATATTTGGAATATAGAAGATTCTCTGCATCTCCAGTCCCAACCTTTATGTTTCAGAAGAGATGACACAGAGGGACTAACACAGGTATCTGACTAACATTAGAAAATAATCAATAATGCTGGAGTGTGAAGTGCACACTGTAGGATGACCACAGACATGACTGATTTCTGTATATTGCAAAGAAATATGCTTGCTACACTGCCCATTTCAAAGCAGCAACTCTTACCTTTATTTACAGCTAATCTGCTACAACAGATCACAAAGAAGTGTAAACGTGAAAACCACTGAACGTTACAGTCATTTTACAAGCAACGTTTAATTTTACTGTGTTAACGTGTTAAGCAGAACAATGGAAGGGAACACAATCAAATACCCATTGTATTTAAAGAGCTTCAAAAAGATCAATTATCTTTATATGGATAAGAAGCTACTATTGATTTCGATAGTGTTACTCAAATTCCATTTAGGCAATGAAATGCACTGCTTTTTTTATCAGAACGAGTAATGCATTATACTGATGCAACCCAATACTTAACACTGTTCAAGGGTATACAGTGAGCAGAGACTAGTGGCTTCTCCATGACAGGGAAACCTCTCCAACATCGATCTTTCTAACTGAATGGAGCTTAAAACAGATTTCTTTTTCAGCATGCCTACAAAGAGACTGGGTAGAAATAGTGCACCTCTAAAAGATGCTAAGTAAAACCCACTTATAGCACGCCAGCAATTCAGTGTATGAGCCAGACTGTATCTGACTATACAGATGTATTTTCAAAGACAACAGAAAATCACTTTCACAGATTCATAGGCAGTGCTGACTATCTTCTAAAGAAATTCACTGGCATCCAAGGTGTCTCAAAGAAAAAAAAACCTTGCTGGACTCCTAATTGAGCCAAGCAACTCTCTACATATTACCAAACTCATTTGCTTTCATATTGCACTCAATTGAAACAGGTGATTTTCTGTCTTTTAAACCATTCCAAATCTCTCCACACATTGGTAAGAGAGTAAGTAAGAGAAAAATGTGAAAAGAAGTTATTCATGGTTTAAAAGAAAAGAGCTAGGCCTAGAAAGAAAATCTGACACAAATACAGGGTTGTTCAGAGCATTTCTTTAGTGTCTACTGACAGCCTGCTTGATTACAGCCCTTTTCTTCAGTTACAATATAGCTACACTCCCAAATGGTTGTGAGACTCTAATCAATCCACTTTTTGTTCACCAAGAGAAAAAAAAAAATTAGGTGCAAAACTGGGCTGTAGATTTTCATTAACCTCTTCTATACGAAGGGAAAAAAAAATATTGGAACCAATAATACCTAACTCCTTGTATAGACCACAGCATCAGAAAAAAGACTGTAGAGAGCATCTGAGATTTCCAAGAGTACTAGGAAACCTTGATAAACAATTCACACAAGAGAAAAAGTTATGCATTTTACACAGAATACAGCTCTCTGGGAAAAGAGCGACTAGGAAGCACAATTTAAAATAGGCTATTTAAAACTTGTTATATTAAATTTGGACACAAGGGTAGTTTTCAAGTCTGGCCACTTCCAAACTGTTACCTCCACAAAGAGGTCCCTTCAGACAGCCAACTGCACCTGAATCAGCAATTCCTGAAGTGAAAATACAAGGTTCTGTGACACGGTGCTCTAGAGAACAAAATACAGTGAATGACGACAGGATTATGCCTGATGTTACGATTGTCTACACATTGCATCTGCCTTTTCAGGTTCACCTTTTTTACCTTCCCTCACAATTAAGATGAATTGCACAATTTGTTGTTGTTGTAGGCAGGGAAGACGCACTACTGAATTTTAAATTACCATTAGCATTCACATACATTTTCTTCATCTACTCCCAAAGTCTCCTACCTTTGGAATGCAACTGTTTTTACAGGCTTTATAAAATTTTCAACATGAAAGTAAGTATCTTGATGTGCAGTTTTGACAAAAAATCCTCAGTACTCACAACAGGGAGGCAGAACAGTACCTCACTCATCACCACACTATCTTGATAGACATTCACCTTCATCTGCAGAACTCTTACACCAATGCAGAATGGTTTTCCCAAGCCCTTCATGCCCTCTGAATCCTTCATCTTGGACAGTCAGCTGCCACAAGGTACTATTTTCTTATTTGCAGTCTAATAAATCTATCCTACAGAGTTTGTAATTGTCCTGATACATGTTACATTTTGACTGCTTACCTGTAAATAACCCTGTTGTCAATAGCAAACACAGCAACAACCAGATGTACACAGTTAGTTTGATGTGAAAAATGAAAAATCAATGTAATATGCCCTTACTGTAGACACCTACAGCTAACATCCAACAGAACTGAAGAAGTCCTACACGACAGGTAATAAAGCCAATTAAAAACCAAATGGAACATCACAGTACAGCTCCACATTTAAATGCAGTGGTAAAGGCAACAGAAGAAGAAATTAAAATAAAAGCTTAGACATGACTAAAGAAGGAGAGCAGCAACCTGTATCTTGATAAAGGTTTATTATTGCCCCATAAAAAGTATGTGTAAAAAGATATACATACTGTAGATATTTTACTTATCCTAAATAACAAAGTATAACCTTATACATAGCAGTATATACCTTTGACACCTTTTTAATTAAACAGCAATCCATGTATTCATCTAAGATAATTTTCTACTACTCCACTCCTAGATAGTCAAAATTTTACATTAAAGACTTAATGATTTTATAACCTTCAAGCAATGCACCCAAAATACCTGAAACGAGATGAAAATATAGTAAAATCAGCACCAGACAATCTAATGTGACATTTACTGCATTCGTTTTGGTGAAAGTTTCCATATTGACTACATGTACATCCTTCTAACTGCCACTTTAAAAGGAAGAATGTGATGAAGGAGCAAAGGAAAGCAAACAAGGTTGGGGGGGGGGAACCCATCACATTTCTTATTTTAATTGGGTCTTGCAGTAGAAACAGTACCTTGAAAGTATCTCTAAAAAACAACTAATTCTCAGTCCCGTTTCGCTTGCCTGTTCCTACAAGCTTATTCCTTAAAAGCATAAGCCACACAGAATCCCACCAGAATAATCTAGTTTGCATAGGAGATGTGACTGGTAACAACAAATGCCTCTCATTAGCTAGGAACATTTTCAAAAGAGTAAAAAGGTCACAGTTGTTTGTAAGCAAGACAATGTTCTAGACGCCTCCAAAATTAAGATACAAAGTTCAGAAAAAATATTTTTCATTTTGCTATTACCAAAGAACACTTCAGACGGGAATAAAGTTTTGTGCGCTTCAAAATAAACTTCAAAAGAGTGAGAGCAGAAGAAACACGTCCGTGTTTTGTAATTCTCAAAGCAGCTATGTAAATCTGCGACATCCCACGAGTGAACACGGCATGCCCCCACTCCCTGCAGGAATTTACTGAGCAAAATGGTTGCGAATTAGAAAAGGCTACACCTAGCTTTATTTTCTCTTTTTTTATACCTGGCTACTCTTGGTTGTTCCCTTCAAGAGTCCTTTGATCACAGAAGGTACTCTTCCAGTGACATTTCTTAATTCTGATTCTTTATTCAGGCTATGCACAAAGGGCAAGCACAAGACTAGGACTGGTGATCAATGCACACTGGAGTCCTGCTACTGAAGCCATGGCAAAGACTGAAGGCTTCAGTTCATAACCACTTAGTATCTTCCCTTAATCTACCTGGTATCTTATATCATACGCCCATTATGCATTTTAACTGGACAAGTATTTTAGCCATAGTTTAAAGAGGGACTGGAAGCCAATCAATTAATCTATCTTTATTTTGAAGGATTCACATTTGATTGTTATATTCTAAGTGCTTCCTGTTTTGATCATCTTTATTCTACAACAGCCTTTTAGAGGTCACAGCAAAAAGGCAGAAGACCTGTAGCCCTGCATAGACTGAACACTGGTAACTGGGCCATAGAATTTCTGTCTGGCCAACTGCTTCTGCCCGTTGCTGTCTTGAGCAATCTAGTAATTAATTGCACAGCTAAAATGACTGTCTCTTCTTCACCCTCCTCAACATTCTTTGTGTAACTAGAAACTACCTGTGCTTTTTAAGAGTGTTTTACAGCCAGGGACTAACCCTACCACATGTCAGAGCAATGCTGGTGTCGAGTATAACACCAGGAAATACAGTATTGTGCAACCTTAAGAAGTTGAAACTGTGTCTTTGTTGAGATCTGGTGCAGCCTTTTATGTGTGAATGTCAGGACTGCTCAGGCCACGGTATGCTAACTTGAGTGTAATAGTAACAGGCCTTTTAATTTGAGAAAATCACTTAAAAATTTTGGATAAAATTAATTCTTTGAGTAACAAATCCAAACTGCCTCTATTTTGTTTTTGCACAGAAGCTACATAAGGAACAGATAAAACGCGGTTTTCTACATGACAGAAACATTTCTTACGAAGACATATTATGAGTGACAATTCTCACGTGGTCTTGAAAGCAAGTCGCCTAATGAATAGCAAGAGCTCGATGTTCATGAAAAGATTTTGTCTAACTCTTCTTCAGACACCATCTTTCACTATGTGACTATCACCTTTTCAGTTGCCACAATTCCCTCATGTGAAAGAACAGCTGAGCTTGTCAGCAGTCGAGTTGCAATGTCAGAGATTAGCTGAAGTGCTCCCATTAGAGTTAATGGAGTTACCTACTAAATCCCTACATGTTGGGTTGTCAGGTTTTTCTTAAGCAATAACATGCTTGCAAGCTTCCAGTTACCAAAGGTTTAAAATGAATGGTCTGTTCTTTTCTCTTTATATTAGACAAAATGAGGTCTTCCCTTCTATCTCAAATCTATTTCCAAGAAACAGAATTTTCGGCTTAGTGGATATTATGATAACATCCAAACAGCCTAAGAACAGATTACATCTTTCAGTGATTTGATGGGAGAATTTTACTAGTAGAATAACATCTGAAACTATAAGAAAAGCTTCTCTAGATTTCTCTGTCCCACATGCACATATGTATCAGAGCTCTTACTGACATTTTAGGTATTATGTACAAAGAAAGCAGCAGATTTCAGACCAATTAGCATATGGCCTTCCTGATAAGTAAGAATAAGGAATCTTACGTTCTTCTTGTGTATCTACAGAAATTATACTTCTCCTACTAACTTTAAATCTCTACTACCCATGTGTAGCCAAGTCCATCTGTTTTTACTAAATTTGACTATGAAATTTTTCAATGCGTATCAGAATTACATCTTGATCCTGAACGTATTCTTGCATATGCAAATATTTAACTGGAGCTCTATAGGACAATCTTTTTATGGCAATTAGTAGTTTGAAGAGCTCTGAAAATAGTCTCATATGCTAGCAAGGATAACAGACTTTTCAGAACATCCACAGGGGTTTTTTTCCTGGGTTTCAATAAAAGAGTTATCAACATAGTAAACAGAGAATATGAAATTGTGTCTGTAGCAAGCATATTACCCCTCTCTACTTGATATCTATAGCTTTTCAATAGATTCTAGAATTCACACTCATTTTTCCTGTACATGGGTCAATTAAAACTTATCTCTGAACTATGACATTATTTCAGAATTGCCACTCACTACAACACCGGATCTGTAAATTCTCATCCAAAAAGGAAACAGTCTTTTCCAAAAGAAAGAAACAAAAAAAAAAACCCAAACATAACTCTCTACTGAGCTAATTACTCCTAGAAAATTTCTGCTACTGTTGCTGTCTGGCACCAAAAATCTGCTACTCAAACAATTATCGCAGGAGAACGGGGAAGAAGAAAGGAACAAAGAATTCACTTATATGCAGTAACTCAAAGGTTGCAAAGAAAAAGTCATAGAGGAAGGCTTTGGGGATGAGCCTGCAATGTTAAGAAACCTGCAACAAAGCGTTTTGGTGGTGTGGTCTGAACACCACTGCTGTTGAATCTTCCCAAGTCTACTGTTCAGCATCAAGTCTTTTACAGTCCTTCTAGGCAATTAGATGCGAATTTCCTCAACAAGAGTCATCAGACTCTATGTGTTCTCTATGTGTGTTCTTCCTCCCATGTCCAAGGTTAGCTATGCGGACAGGACATGAAATCACCAGTGAAACACAGTGGACTTCATCTGTGCTGACAGGGCTGAGATTATGCAAATCCAAAGCATCTTTAACGTACTACAGTTATGTTCATAGATCAACTGTGCAGTGTGGGTGCCACAGATTCCAGTATCTACTGGATAAAACATACACATTTAAATGCATTTCATAACATACACAGAGATTTCAGCCTCTGTGGTATGTCATTTTTTTAAAGGAAAGTTAAACAGTAGTTCTGCAGGAATTAAATTTCTTGAGAAGACAAAATGTTATTTTCTATGTTTTGTCCTACTAATATAAATTTCTAAATTTAATTTTTAATAAATCATGGTGGTTTGTTTTTTTTGTTTGGTTTTTTTTTGGTGTTTTTTTGTTTTGTTTTGTTTTTGTTTTTTTGTTTTTGTTTTTTGTGGGTTTTTTCGGTGGTGGTGGTTTTGTTTGTTTGTTTACTGGCCAGAAAAGTACTATCTAACTGTCTTAAGCTGTCTTTAATATCCAGATTTACTACCGCTGATACACTGAGCTGTTGCATTATGGCAACAAACAACAGATAGAAGGTAATACTAAGTATTAAAAATGCTAGTTCCTTTGCAGATCATGCTTCATTCATACTTGTCAAGAGACTTCCAACTCTGGCATTTAAGATTATGAAAATAAGAATTTGACGTAATAAATAAAACATATTTAAAAGGAGTCTTTGCAGGTTACTACAGGAATGAAAGAATGCATTATTTTCATGCAATAATTCAATGGCATGAGGCTGCCAACCTGCCATGGAAACTCTTTTAACTTGTCATAAATGTTTACAATCTATTTTCAGTGAGCTACTGATTTCTCAAACTCATTTTCTCCAAGGAATTTTCTAGGGACCTTGCAAGCAATTTTTCCATGAGGTGAGCTCTGCACACACCACCCGTTGAGCACAGCTGAACCCTAATATAGGTCTACCCTTATAGAAATATTAGAACCTTTCTGGTGCTTTCAGTTAATGACTGCTTAAAGGAGGGGATAGGAGGAGGGGATGACTCGACCAGCTTTCACAGTCGCCCTTTTGGATCCTTTCTATCAGTTTAGAAACACAATGCAACTCTTTTTCACTTCAGTGTTTCAAAACAAATCATCTCTCTTGGCCTATAAACCATACAGAGAATTAAATCTTTACTATCATAAAATCTCCTCAGACTTCTCAATGCTTAATAAAAAATAATGACAGTTAAAACTGGTTTAATACTCACACTCCAATCCCCTGCCTACCTCTCTCCTCTCCTGGGTACTGTTTTAGAACATGTTCCTTAATCTAGGCTTCCTTTTACATTCCTTAATGAGCAGCAGACTACTCTCTTAACTGTCCTCCACATAAATGGATTAAGTTTCACATGAAGAGAGATCCCCAGGTATGTGTTAGAAAAGCTGTAAGCAGTTGCGTGAGATGGGATGAGAGTGGAAACGTAATTCACCTGCTCCTGACAGCAAATGCACCAACTCTCTGCAGCATTTATGTTGACTCCCAATGAAAAGATCCTTTTAACTTGTCGCATCTTTTATTCAGCAACTCATTTTCTGCTAAGTATTAGAAGTCAGTAGGGTGTGAGGATTTGTTCCAAGGCTTGCCGAGATATTACTTACACAAAGGAGATGCAGATCATTTCTGCTGAGTAAAGCCATTGGGGATGTCTGAAATTCAAATGCATCTTACCCCCACCCAGCACACGAGGCCATCATATTTGTTTCCCCCTCTCTCAGTTACTCCCCCTCATTCTATTTTGTTATGTATTTTTCTGCAACTTTTATTCTTTCTACTGTAACTTTTTAAAATAATAACTGTTAAAAACATTTGAGATCATTTATCTGAATTATTGTTCCTATACCCAAGAAATTATATTTCATTATAACTGGTCTAAGTTTACACTGCTATCCAACAAAATGTTTTCAGATAAAAGTGATCAAGACTGAAGAATGTTTTCAGGATGAACCACTATTATTTTGGGTAGTTCACTATTAGATCAGGTCTCTTAAATATATGTCACGTATATATAATGTCTCATACTTCTTTGATGAAGTGCTCCAAGAGTAAGACAGCACTATTGGCAGCTGTACAGGTAATGACCTCACGTAATGGTAAATCAATTCACACAATAAAATCAGAACTTTTTCCTACATATATTCATGGCACCTTTTTCTCACCATTTAAAAGTTTACACGTTTATGGATAGGAGAAAAAAAAAGACAATCTCTCTAACAAACATTTAACACTAACAGTTCAAATCCTCTGTAACAGATTACATCAACTCTCACCATTTTGCAAACTCAACTGGAAACTTCCCAGTCCTCCCTCTTCTACAGTATCAGCTCTGCTTAAGGTGAACAAAAGCCAGTGTCTTCTGTCATTGTGACAAAGGACCATGCTCAAAGTAAAGACTGAAATATCATTTAGTATTGTTGTATTATAAAATAAGCCTGTTTGCACAACACTTTCATACGTAATGATGTGCCTTTTTAAAGCAAGATCCTTTGTATTACTCAAAAAAGGGGAGCAATTTGAAAACATAATGGTACAAATTCAGACCGATACAAATATTTCACTACAGTACATAGCAAGTAAGCAAATTAAATATGACTTATATCAATTTATTCAATTTATCAATGTTTTAGTCATTAGTCCTCATTTCCTGTCAAGCGCAGTAATAACGTCAATGTTAACATTCAGCTTAGAACCAATTATCCTGACCCTACAATGGGAACTGGGAAATGACTGAAATAAATTGCTCTCTCAGCTCTCTGTTGAACTGAATAGAGAACAATCTACACATGGAAGACACGGAGGATAACGTTCCCTTACCTGTAAAGCCAATCTTCAAAAGGTTTCTTGGAACACAGATGTTAACTGAGCTAGACCATGTTGGTATTTCAGTCTGTTTTGTTTAATACCCTTCCACAGCTATACACTGTAATAGACTCTAATAGAGCTATAATGCCCAGCTCCTCAAAGACATTCTATGTCTAACACTTCAACTTTGGTACTTAATCAGAGCGATTTGGGTTAGTCAGGCAACCATTGATAAAATACAGAAATGGACCCTGGAACAGAGCAGAACTGAATTCTGTCACACAAGTATGTATTTGCAGTACTTCTGTACCTTGTTCTTCACCTCAGAGCTATACTACATTTCTTTTACCAGTGACATAGCAGTCTTTAAACCTGTGGCTTGGGCATTCTTCAAGGAGGTAGAATATGCAAGTACGTGTGCCCCTGGTTGATTTAAAACTGAACCTAAACCTTACACCTCCCAGAAATCTGTTCTACCTGTTACCTCAGCAGATCCTGGTACACTGCATGAGGCAGTAGGCACCACCATGATTTGCTGCTACTCTTGGGATTTGGTCGTTGCAAGGATGTGAAAGGGAACTAAAGGCATGATTACATCATTATTCTAATATTGCTAGTGCCTCCTTGCAACACTGAATGTGTGACAAAGACACAGCAGAAACAGGAGAGTAGCAGCATGTGATGAGGGAAAGGAAAGAGGCAGCATGGAAAGACTAGGGTGATTGAAAAGGCACTTAGGCACTGGGTATGGGGAGGTTAGAAAAGAATAAAGAAAAAAAAGCAGGGAAAAGAAAGAGACTGGTCAGAGAAAGAGCAAAAGCAGCTTTCAGTAGCAGTTCCACCAGCTCAAAACAGATTGGCAACTATTGAACTAGGTAATCACGTAAGACCCATCTGGAACCACCACTGCCTGCCCTGTACTCTAAAAGCAAAACACAGCATAGTCTTTCACGCGCTATAGGACAACATAAAATATGTTCCAGCTGTGTAGTAATCCCTAGCTCTCCAAAAATCCTAATCCAAGTTTACACAGCCACATGGAACAATAGTAGTTTTACAGAAACTTTAGCTCTTGTCAGAAGTAGTACAACCACCCAGTCTGGCACTGCCACCAAGCTAACAAGTGTATGAGTTACACACCTCAGCTGACCTGCAACAATGCTTTCAAATAGTGGAAGTCACCTACCATTTCAGGCCCTGGTTACTTGTGCTGCCTGAAGTCTCTTGACAAAGTTTGTCCAGGCAGTGAATTCTTCTATGGTAGATGGTTAACACCTAAATTCCAGGGAGCAACAGGATTTCATGTATGTATCTTTTGTTTGTTTCTTCACTACTCCTGCATCTCTAGTCAAAAACACTGGCTACTGCAGATTTATTTCCTGAGCATCCATGCAGAATGGGAAAATACGCTGGGAACTTCATGCAGAAAGCCAAGCTCCTCAAGCACTTGTGAATCTGGCCTTTGTGTCAGGAAATTCCATGGAAACTGTCATGTCCCCTAAGCTTACCTGAAATACAGATTTTAGTGAAAAAAACAAAGAGTATGATTCATTCCTTGTGCATGGTGATGACAGAATGTCTGTGTTCCTTAATGTATTATATTAGAAAGAGTTTCAGTCTGAAGCTTACACATTAACAGATAGATGAGCTTAAAAACAGCCTTGAAAAATAATCACAAGTTTCATTTTTCTTCTGTTGTCTGATCACTACAAAGCATCTTTAAAAATTTATCTTATATAGCTGAGATGAAGAAAACATGCCTTCAGTGATATTTGATTGCTCCTTGGTAGATAATTATTTGTTCAAACAAAATAAACCAAGTTTACTTTCCAATCCTTTGCTGCCATCTGTTGGCAAACAGAACACAATCGGTTGACATGAAATAACAATAAAAGCTAAAATGAAATGCTTTATTACATAATTATATGTGATTACAGTAGGATAATTTGGTCTACTGTATTTTTCCTCTTGCTACCACCTTAGATTACAGAAAGGGTGAGATGCACACTGAAAGTTAGCATTCCCCAAATTCCCGTGTCTTGTAATGCTTAAAGAGAATTTCTCACTACAGGAGGGAAGGGAAAAAAAAAAAAAAAAAAGAAAAAAAAGAAGGAAATGTCAAGTTTTCAAGAGACTGAAGATACAGACAGCAATTTTTTTTTTCTTTCTGCTAAAGCTTCATAGTGAGCCTCTATTTATTCCAATGGCAGTTAGTTACTGGCCCTACCTAGCTAAACTCTAGCTAGGCACAGGAACAGATTAATTTATTACTATCAACATCATCATTATTACACTGAGCTTGACAGAAACATAGCTTTTCCCATCTTTCCACATGTTCCAAATATGATCTAAAGGAACAAGCACCTAAACCTTTACAGCAAGTCAAGTCACACAGTTATGAACTCTACATAGAAGTAAAACTAAGTAAGATAGCTCTAAAGAGGATTCAGGTGCTGGTAAAAAGAATAATGCCAGTGCAGCAGTTGTAACCTGAAGTAACAGCAGACAGATGGGATAAGCTGTGCAGCTCTCATTAGCTCCTTGACCTCAAGCTTATGCAGTAACTATTAATGATGTAAAAAGTCAGAAAAATGAAGCAGGAATGGGTTCTGATCCTATTTCAGGCTACAATGCAAGGACCTGAGTTTGCCTTCGATGGATAAACTCTAGACTGAGTAGAGAAAAGCAGAAGGAAACAGTTAATGTTGATGCTTAACCTCTGAAAATGGTACTACTGTTTAGTGCTATTTTTTAAGTTTCTGACTAATCAAAAGGAATGATCATTTTAAGTTAATCAGGTTACCCCAATCACAAATCTTAGATGTATTAGGAATCAAGGCAGATGCTAGCACTTGAGAATTAAGACATCTTCTTAGCACAGTTTGATGGGTACATTAAGGATAAACTGAAAGAGACAAAGGATTGTGTCAATCAATTCCATTAGAATAATCTGCTTAGTATGGTTTTACAGTAACCTCAAGTGAGAGTTGTACTGAGATCAAGTTTTTGCACAGGCAGCAAGTCCTTTTGTCCTCTAAAATGCCATCTGTTAGATTCAGAATAAAGCAAAACCAAGACTTCCATCATCAGCAAAATAATATATATTTTAGTTTAGTTTTTATTAGCTTCAAAAGAACAAATTCCTCTAAGGCTAGAAAAAAATACTAAGACATTCTCCAAGTAGAAATCCCAGATGGTATTAGTGCTTAAGTCCATAAATATATAGCCTATCCAAGACTAATAATGCATCACCATATTATCTTTATATTTAACCTAAATCCAAGAAAAATATTCTGGACTAGTAAAAACTCTGTCAATGGTATGCTTTCCTTTATGAGAAATCTGGTACACATGAAATGATCCGTTACAGTTGTAAGGTATCTTCCCACATGAAGTTCAATTAGATGATCATATATATAGTAACACCTCATGGACAAAACAATACCTTAGGTTTTAATTAATAGTTTAAAGGAAAGATGAAAAGTGATAAATTTAAGCATCAGTTTTTCAGGTAGAGAATTGTATTTCCGGAAGGTAGAAACTGAAGCCAGTTACTATAATGCCCTGAAGTTATTTACAGGCCAAGTTACTAAAGAAATTCAAAATGCCTTCTGACTTCCACTGTATTTCCTATTGAGTAACACCAAATGGGGCTAACCATAAATACTTCAAAGAGGAACAAATGACAAATTGTCAAGATTCAATTTTAAAATCGAAGTTCTTTTTTAAAAATACATAACTGAGGAGCATATGTCTAAAACAGAAAAATTGAGGCTGGTTTTATACAGAATTTTAGTTGTATTTCGTTCTCTTGCTTTTATTTTTCAGTCAGTATACTTAGAAAACAAAGAACTTCCTATTCCTTTAATCGACACCAGATGGCACCGCAGAAGATGAACCATGGCAAATACTGAGGTCTCAATACCTTCCACTTTGAAACCAAGTTTCAAGCCACGCAGACAACTGCACACGCAAGTATGGAACGCACCATACAGCTGTAAACAAGCTCGACAAAGCCAAGTGGTGTATTAAAAATCAAAGCTGCAATTGTGGAAAACCCCAAGTGCAAAAAAGATATCTTGATATTCTGAAGATGCCCGTATTGGACTTAAAATTTTATTCCAGAAAAGTTAACTTCTATTTATTTTGTATTTAACGTATTTATAATTAGGTATCATCTCCTGGCAATGTTACCCAGAAAAAGCTGCAGATTTATTTTGAAAGTGTGCAAGAACACCAAATCCTTGCTTACAGTGTAGCTATGAATACCTGTCAGAAGTGACACCTTCTGTTTTTAGGAGATTAGTTCTCTTAAGACTACCTTCACTTCCAGTTCTGATTTTATTGCCTAAATTAAATTTTCAGTACTTCATCTGGATACCAGGAAAACAGCAAAAGGAAAGAGAACTGGGTTATCATATTTGCTCACACACTGTAATTTGCCAGGCTGATGTAGACTGCTAACACAAATGGAAAGAAATTAAAAAAGGAGACGGTGAACTCTGAAGAACAGCAAAGGTATTGATATCATCAATCCTTACCGAAAATGATTAATGCCATTATCACCACTATTGTCATCAGAGGAAGAATCTACCAAAGGCCAGTATAGCTGGGGGACTTAACTAAGCACTTGTAAATAAAAATGTAGAACATTAACAGTGCTTGAATTTGACAGAACCTGGAGAAAACTCCTTTGCTTTCAATGTGTTAAAAGGCAGCCTTTGTACGCAGGGTAGCAGCAGTAAACGTGCTTACAGGATATAGAGGGGTAAGGTCATGTGGCCTCTAAGAATTTGACCAAAGAATTTTTGTTATCATTTCTTGTCTTAAAATTGTAAACTACAGGAAGGACACAAAAATAGTTGTTGAAATACAGTGACATTTTTCTCCCTTAACTTCATCTTCTCTTAACTCTTTCTGATGCAATGCAAAGTCTGGCTGTTGCAGGAGGTCCAAGGTATGGTGGGAGCTAAATGAACAGCTGACTAACGGTGCAACTCCTGTAAGCTGCTTAAAATGGTAGTTTTATTTTTCAAGACTACTCAAAGGAAACATTTTACTAATGTTTCCATTAAGTGTTGATATCTAATTCGTTTTAAAACCAGAACTGCACTACTGTCCACAATGAGCGCCCACTTTGTACAAAGGAACTAAAATAAGACTGCTACTAATGACTATATATCAATAATATTTAGAAAGTATGCATCTTAACAACCCCTTCACTTCTCATGAATTCAGTAGCTACTTTCTCAAGGGACCTTTTTAATATTACAATATGCACCAGAAGATTAATTCTGTTACTGTGAAACAAACGCCTTACATTTTTCATACAACCATTCTACTTCAAAGACAACGTAATGGGAAGAAAAGCAGGACTGAGAGCACAAGCTGCATTCAGTTGCAGGTTTAAAAGGTAAGTATACCCATCAGGAAGTATTATCCTCTCTAAACTTGTACAGTTACAGAATTACACAAATAATCAGTACTAGTAGCATGGGCATAAACCAGGAAACTTTTTCACTTCCATGTCTTAAGGAGCACTATAAACAGGATTGACCATTTCAGAAATTAAAAAAAGTATTCCTTCCTTAATATAAAGGGGCTTAAGAGGTTAGAATTGCCCAAGATAAGATTTATGACATTCATTCTAGTGATTGCCTAAAGTGTGCTTTAAACATTAGTCAAAGATGATTAACAGACTTTATGAACTAGATGCAATTTGGTTTAGTCATGAACTAGATGAATGAAAACACTTTGTAAATAGAAATATGTTGTTCCATAAGATAGTAAGCAGGATAGAATGAAACTCCTTGTAATGGTGGGGGAAGAAAAAGGAGAAAAAAAACCAAAACAAAACGGCATTATTCCACCCAATTTTGAAACATTTAATTATAATTAGGACCAGCTAACGTAACAACCACAGAGGAAAGATGACAATAAACTGTGCCACCGGCCTAATGCTGAAGTGTGTGAGAAAAACCATTAAACTTTATCTCAATCAGGCCCATTAATATCTCACCAGTCTACTATGCCCTACAGTCTACAAGAAAATAAAAAATTAAAGAATCACAGGGATAGCTTCAAAGCTCTGTGATCATACAAAAATGCCAGGGGAGAAAGGAGAACAGATAGATGAGTTTAACTAGCTTTAAAAGAAAACAGAGTCACTGAATAAAATAAAACAGTAACCCTGTATACTGATTACTTCTTAATCATAAGAAATTCTAGGCCAGATACTTGCCTTCTATAAACCAATTTTTATTTTCTTAATGAAAGGTTGCAATAGATTTTGATAGTTGGACATGTCCTTGTAGCAACTGAAGTAGAAAAAACATGTGGCAGCAATACAGCATTATTAGCACTTATTTCAATGGGGGTGGGGGGGAATATCTAACTTCCTCTGTTCTACACGATACCAATATAGCACCAAGTACCTCAAGTACGACACCACTGATACCCCTGGAACCTTTTCACGTTGCCATCTTCACAACTACCGAAGAACTCGATTCACACTGCATGATTTTAAGCTGTGAGTTATTAAGGTAACCTATTTTCCCATTAGAAATTCTGTGAAAGATAGCAAGCTATACTTTATGGTACAGAAGAATTACTGCCCTATCCATTACTGCCTTACTCATTATACAATTCTCCCCATCTTTTTGTAGCCCATGTAAGTAATGAAAACAAGCACAACAGACATCTAGTCACAACACAAAATACTGAAACTATCAAATAAGAGACACTGTATTTCTAATAGAGAATGGATTATGCTAAGCAGAGCAGAATAAATGACAAACATTAACCCATTCTTTTAACATTGCAGGCAGAACATTCAGTGGTAAAACTGTAACAGCTCCTCCGCCTGACAGGAACAAAATATCCTATTTTTTACCAAACTCAACTCCACTGAATTTTAAAGCTTCTGTGAATTTCTGGGCTCCAACAATCTCATGGAACATTAAGGCAAAAGTTGCTTTACTGAGTGTCTTTGTGATACTTCAAACATGCATCTCAAATTCATCCTTCTATCAAGCCTTTCACCATTCATTCTTTAGCCTGTTTTCACGGGATTGAAGTCCAATTACAACCATGAGAGAAAAGCGCCATTTTTAAAGTAACAGCATTTCCTTCTACCTCTTGTCCAAAGTAGGATACTTCTAAAAGAAAATTAAAAAAAAAAAAATAGATTAAACAAAATCTCCACTGTCTGTGAGGTTGGAAGTCTGAGGTATGTTTGAGTTAATACACTTATGCTTTACTAGTATGTAAGAAAAAAATATGAATGAATGGAACTTAATTATTACAGAAAACCACTAGAGAATAATCACTACATGAAAGTAAAGTATTTCAGCAGAAAAATATTTTTAAAGGTTTTGTTTCTTCCACTCATTAAAAGCTGTTTTGAGTATGAGCAACACCAGGGAATGCCAGATTTGCTAACTTCTGGAAATGTATCTATCCATTTATTGCAACTCTGCCTCTTCACAACATTTCTCGCATTATGGGTGATAACCACAACCCTTCTTCTTTGCTGCTTAGAGACAAAAAAATGAAACAAAAGAAACAAGAAAAACAAACAAACAAAACCAAACCCCTACAAACAAACAAAAAACCAACCAACCAAAAAAACCCAAGCAACAACAAAAAAACCTTACCTATTTAATTTGGTCCAGCACAACAAGTAAAATCTGACAAGTGCAAAAGAAAGTGCAAAAGAGTTCAACTAACCTCAACTGCCTAAAAAACCCAAAAGAAGTACTTACATACTGTGACAAACAAAAGTTGCTCTGAATCAGGAAAAGGGTTCACTGTTTGGAAGAATCAATTCCCCAGTGAACAAGATTCAGTGTTTATATAACATAAACCAAGCCACACTTACCACACATTTAACTACGGGTGTTTGACTGATTCACGCCTTGTAAGAAAACATTCAATAAAATAAAAGCATTTCTGGTGCTTACTTAAAAGCACGTGTTGTGAATTCCTGTAAGTACTACATGCCAGCTGTAAATCTATTTGGAGACCTGATGCCTGTGGGTAAATTAACATGTAAGGTGTGTGTGGCAGATGGTGATCAGAAGGCCTTGTAACAAGTCAACTAATCAGTCTGTTGGCTCCTTAAATTTCCAAACAATACAGGTGGCAATAACTCCCCATTTCTAAAATCTGCTCTGACAGCCTTTTCCCCTGTCAGCAAAGCTACTTGCGAACGCTTCTCACCCGCTAATGTACTTGCGAAACAAATCTGTTGAACTGGAAAACAACCAGACTGGTTTATTAGACGAGGCATAGGAGGTGTCGGAGTTCACATACAGTGAAAAAAGCTGGAACCACACACTGGGCTTAAAACACTAACTTTCAGAAGCACAGATAGAAATAAGTTTATTTTTGACATGCCATGCTATGAAATGCAGGGGGTGAACAGTGGAACTATAAAAAGCGCGGTCCTATTAACTCCCAGATCATTCTGCTTTTGGAACAGTGGAGTTAAGAAATACAGAAGCAAATGAGAAGGGTGAAAGTGGCAGTTAGCCCACTCCCAACAAATTTCAAAGGTTGCTAGGAAATGAGGATTGATCTCCTTAATTTGATTTGCTTAATTTGCTGTAGCAGAATGGGTAAAAACCCCAGGAGCTGAAATGATATACAGTGATATAGTAAGAGATGGTGGTGGAAAAAAAAGTTTCAGTTAATCCCAGTTGTGTAATAAACAGTAGTCACGTGGTGCTACAGAGCAAATACCCCTTTCAAACAGAGAAAGGCACTTACTGCTTGAAAATTAGTTCCACAGTGACAGCAAATGACGACTCTGAACAGCAAATACACGCTTCTGATTCCCGAAGCACGAAACAGTTAATGAGACATAAGCAACGCGACTATTACATACCTCAACCTCCCCATTTCTTTAGAGAAGATTGTAAAATGTCAAATATTTGTTCGGAAACTCTTCTTCCTTACTACTCAACATAAATCCCAGTCAAATTATTTTCTGCACTGGTTTAGTAGCACTGATGACAATAGAGAGAGTCATCTGGTAGAACTAGTAACAATCAAAAGAAGTGGATTTTACTGTACAGGAGGATTGTTCTGCCATCTGTGCAGGATCTACTAGCATCATTAAAAGGCTATGGCACTTTCTTTGTAAAGAAAAAAATAAACTTTCAGAGAAATGATTATGCATCTATCTCTCCTTGAATCTCTATTCACTTGTTCAATGTTGTTATAAACAGTGGCAACGTTTTATTACACTAAAACACATGCAATTTACATACACTGTGCATAAACATAAACGTTTATGTAGCCACACAATTCTACACTGCTAAAAATTGCAACAATTGCACAGGGCTAAAGAACA
Source organism: Ceryle rudis (assembly GCA_033439905.1). NCBI lineage: Eukaryota > Metazoa > Chordata > Aves > Coraciiformes > Cerylidae > Ceryle > Ceryle rudis. Next base: position 117,342 of record JAAGNO010020765.1, on the reverse strand, counting down.
CTTTGAAAAGTGTAACTTAAGAGTCTTCCGGAAGCTTAACAAAAGGACTGTCCCAAAAATCACTGGTATTGCCATATGAGCCAACAATTACATACAAAGAGGCTACAGTTACTATAACAGACATGGTAAAAACCAGAGCTTGCAGACACCAATGCTCTTAATCTGACCTTGCCTTTCATTGAGAGATCTGGGAGCAAGTAGTAAATGGAGACTTCTTGCTCTTGCAAATTCAGGGCACTTTCACTTCAATACATAACAGAAATTTAGGATCTGTCGTTTAGGCCCCATAACATGGAGATTTATGCTGATTTCCTTCTCCCTTTTAGCTAAGAGACAGGAATCTTACTTTACCCATTGAATACATCCTTCAGGGCAGCATGCCTGGCTGAAAGCAAACAGGTGAATCCTTCAGAGTTATCAGAAGGCAGATAAAGGATGAAAAGAAGAAATGGCATCGATAATCTTGGGAATAAGAAGGACAGATACCAATTCTATATGTTTTTTTAAGTCATAGTTTTTACTGTGCTAGAGAGAAGATTGTGAGTCTAGTTATTTTATTTTAAAATATGCAAGGAGTGGAAAGTAAATAGAGGGGGCAGGCAGACATTGATTGCCAGATAGCACTTCCCTGGATTTTGAGATTACCAGGATGTGCCTGTAGTGTCTAACGGGAGACTGCAAGCATAAAGAAGGCAGGAGAATGACAATCTACAAACAATAGGATTAAAGTGCTCTGTGCAGTTAGGACTATAAAATATTTGAATAATCCTTCCAAAATTGTAATGGAGAAAGAAGTAATTAGATTTCTTAGAGAATCAGAGTGTCTGGAAATACTATCACTTTCAAAAATGCTATTAAACCTAATGAACACACAGGTTTGGGGGAGGGGGGATGCAGTGTTATGATCGCTTCTTAATTATCTCAAAATATATTTCTCCTTAAAAAAAAAAAAAAAAGAAAAAAACATGGAATGTTGATTTTATGTTGCTGTC
>JAAGNO010020765.1:43900-116250 GCA_033439905.1 Ceryle rudis | reverse complement strand
ATTATCTCAAAATATATTTCTCCTTAAAAAAAAAAAAAAAAGAAAAAAACATGGAATGTTGATTTTATGTTGCTGTCAACTGCAAGTATAAAGCTAAACTTTCTATACTCACTGCTGAATTCAGTCATTTACAGTAGATAAACGCTTCAGGCCCTACTGGGCCAGACTTAACATCACTGAGAAACAGTCCCTGTTCCAAGGAGAATGGATCAAAAGTGGGAGAGAGGAAGATCAGTAGGTCAGTTACAAGCAAGGAACCGAAACAGACACTCATTCTTACCTGACTTCTTAGGGTACAGCTCAGTGAACTAATACAAGAAGCAGAACTGGTTGCACTGAAATTAACTATTTTGCTCATTATTAACAAAACTTCATCTCTTCCTTTGTGAGCTGATTCAATTCATTTATCCAGGAAAACTTGGGGGGAGGGAGGGGGAAGGAGTGCTCCTGAATTGGTTTTGTGAAGGGTTTGACAAACACCAGTCAGTGCAAGGGTGAAACTGAAGAGTACAGCCAGCAGCATACACCAAGGAAGACTACCAGAGGTCAAGACAGGTAGGGACAGTTAGAACCATGCATTTTCACGGTGGGGAGTTGTTAGAGCGACTAAAATATCTTACATAACTTTAACCTTGGTAAAGAATACTTTTCACTATATGCAGGAATAAGAATTAAGAATTGTTCAAGAATCTCTAAGTCATCTCTTTACCTCCAAAAATCTCTTCTTAGTAAGTCCAAAGACAGGTAATAGCCCAGTTATTGTCACTGTGTTCCTACTGAAGTAAACCTTAATGCATTACCGTCTGCCTAGTTGCTATGCACAACTAAATACTGCACTAAAAATACCAAGTTTTGTGGTGTTTTCTCCCTTTTCATTCGCTTAGGGGTTTTTTTAATATTAATAATTACGTGCCAGGAAACGTTGCTTTTCTACACACTGATTTTACATATACATATGTTGCTGTTATCATATATAGCATATGTTTCCATGTAGAGGGCAAAGCAGGAAGAGTAATCAGGCTGCCTCTCACCTCATTTGGAGGTAACTAAGCCTCAGAACGTCCCACAGCTCAGAAATGCCTATCAGGCTCAAATGATTCAATGGCATCATAGAATCAAAGAATCATAGAATGGTAGGGGTTGGAAGTGACCCTGTGGAGGTCATCGAGTCCAACCCCCCTGCCAGAGCAGGAATACCCAGGGCAGGCCTCACAGTAACATCTCCAGGTGAGTTCCAGGCTCAGTCACCCTCACAGTAAAGAAATATTTCCTCATCTTGAGGTGGAACTTCCTGTGCTCCAGCTTGCTACCATTACCTCTCATCCTATCACAGGGCACCACTGAAAAGACACTGGCCCTTTCTACTCAACACCCACCCTTCAGATATTTGTAAACATGAATAAGGTCCCCTTTCAGTCTACTCTTCTCACATAACAGGACACGTAATTTGGATATTAACTTGTGAAACTCTCTGCAGCAGAGATAAGCCTGCCTAATGTCTCTTGGTTTTCTAATTTCCTCAGTGCCCTGAGACCTCAAAGGCTCAGCTATGTAGTCCCTATAATTTCAGTCAGTGGAAGTACTTGCAAAAGAGAACTTGTAATTGAGATACACAACAAAGGAGATGTGGAAAAAAAGACACAGTGGAGGGAGCAATAGAGTGAGTGCTCTGTAAACACCATGTTAACTAACACGTCAAGTAAGTCACGCTCCCAAGTTAGTCTGTTCAGACCTCTGAGTATCTCCAAGGATGGAGGTTTAACCAACCTCTCTCTGCAACCTGCACATGAGATTTATTTATTGCCAGTCTTAGCATTGGGATGCTTCGTAAAGAGAAACACATGCTGCTCAGAAGTCCCTAAGCCACAAATGCCCAACATTTGGAAGACTACCTGGAAGTAGTATGAAACATGCTTACCCTGTTCTTATGTGCTTCCCTAAGTATCTACTGCTGACCACTGCCATAGGAAAGGTACTGAATGCACAGACCTTTCATCTAATCTGCCACAGATGCAGTTTTTAGCTTATATGCAAACAGTGCTATAAATTTGAGTTTTGTGTTCTGGAATTCTGTTGTTGCTGAGTTTTGTAGGTAATAATTTTCTTCTTTAGGCATTGTTTTGCTACTATATTCTCTCCAAATTTAAAAATTTCTCAAAGGACAACAAATGTAATGACTGTGTACCAGCCAGGACTGCTGTTTTTAGACACAACTGTGAAATGTGATCAAGATGAGAATTCTGCTTTTAGCGTGTACTAAAAAGAGATTTCAGGTATATACAAATTAAAGTATTTGAGTCCTCATTATCATATGCCCATGTGATCCACACCTGAAAGATAGACTAAATATAGAAGATTGCATTTAATTAAGAGCACAGCAGGAACTTTTTAAACAGTTCAGAAATGCTTTTATGATTTTCTGGAAAAAGAATATTATTGATAAGAAGCATTAGAAAAAAAAAAAGAGCCCAAATCCTGCTTAGCTACTAGAATACAGAATTAGATATCTATCCTATTAAATAAATTTATCCAGAGTTACATTTATAATTATTTTCTGATCAACACTGGAGACTATCTTTCAACTTGTCCTCCTTATCCAATATAATTCAAAATACAAATGACTTCCCAATAAATACAGCAGTGTTTGAAATAGTAGGTATTTCAGAGCAGACCAAATTAGCCAATAAATCAATTTCAATTTCTATATTCAGAGGGAAAAAATGTTATTCTGTTTCTGCCATAAAAGGTACAGTATTTACTTAAACGTGCATGCAAACTTAATTCAAACATAATATACTTGTATGTTATCAGATACATACACCGAACCTAATTTTATCGAAAGGTGTGACTTGTTTCAATGCTTTCACTTGGTTTCATAATAAACATTATACAAATGTCTACAAATGTTCTAAAAATCACTTCAATAAAAGCAAACCATGTCTGTGACTGTATATAGAGAGAAGTAGTAACTAAAGTGTCATTCTCCCTTGGTTTCAGAAGCCTGCTTCCCAAAGAAAGAAAAATAGGTTACATGAAATATCTGAACTTTAGATGTATGCAAGAAACGGATTACTGTAAAAGAAAGGCAGCTGTCCATTCAAGAAGCATATCCACTGCTTCTCAATGTACAATGTATGCCAAGAAGCAGAGGCTCAACCAGGTTACTTCTAAAGCAGATGGCACACACGGGCTGTGCCATCCCTTCTGTTCCCCAAGTCCCCACTCTTGTGGTGGGCTGTAGCAGATGCAGCAACCCTGATAAAGACCTGACAAAGACAAGGACTTGCCAAAGACACAGTAAATAAAGATGGGGTCTTCATAGCCATTAAAACTTGATTACTTGAAGGTAGGCTAAGGGCCCGAAACAAAGTAATGGTGCACTTGCCCCCACCTAACTGGAATGACCACAGTTGACTTGACTAAGGTATAAAATGAGGGCCCCACTGGAGATCCAGTTCTCTCAGAGCAAGCGGGTTTGCAGTTGCATCCTTGGATTGGTATGCTGCCCAAGGAAAATTCCTGTGATTGAGCAAGCCCTCACCCCTTCTCTGGGTGAGTGACCCCTTCTCTGAGTACTCTTGTGTGGGAGATTTTCCCTTTTGTGAGTGAGTGTAAGGACATTTTGGTTCATATTTCTAATAGGAATACTCCTAAAACTTAGGAAACAGTTGTGTAGTAGTATACTTCTACCTGACGTTTGAACTCCTAATTTACTTGGGTCTGTCAGAGTGCCAGGTAATTTTTGGTTGTAATAAATCTGCATTTTGAGTAGCTACTGCTGTCTCTTTTGTGGGTGGCTCTGCAACATGGGGATCTAACAGGGAGACTGTTTTCTGACTTGCTCAAGAGGTTTTGCCACAATAAAAATGCCTGCTACTGGAGGACCGTTTCAGTCCAAGAGAGAAATAAAATGCAACAGTGATGCCCATCCAGCAGGTTCTGTGTAACACTAGAAAGTGTTATATAAAGAAAGATCATCTTCTTCTGTGTAGCACTGTTCCCCATGCTGACTGACAGTCAGCAGGACTGCGCTGAATCAAAATAAATGTACGGAAACATACATTTGCATACTGGCAAAAAGAAGAAATAATGACTAAATTTTTCTCTAATATAAACAAACACTCCTGATATTTTCTTTTTGCTTTCCATTTTTTCTTGGTTTTAGACTACCCTATTATCATGACCTATTGTCAAAATAAGATTCTGAAAACAAACAAACGAACAAAACCCACCACAACAACAACAAATCCATCAAAAGCAACTTCAAGGAAGCATCTGGAAAGTTCCTAAAAGAAAAATTAAACAAGACTTTGGGTCTGTATCAAAATCATGCTGCAGGAAAGGCACAAATTGTGTCACATTTCAAAACATTTTGCTGAGACCAAGATCACCGCTCATTACTGAGCAATGATTATGATGAGACCAAGCTAACAAGTTATAATTCCTGCGACATTCATAATGGCCCAGTGTAATTAAACAAATATTAAGCAAAGTGACTGATCAAAACAATATTCTGGCAAATGTAAGATGACATCTAAACAGAATGACTAATTATTAGACTTGTAATCAACTATAATTTGAATACTTTTTATATTTCAAATCATGCATTGAGTCAGAGAAAGAGCTGTAGAGCCATACACCAAGAATGCTCAAAACACTTTGTCACTTTGTACAAATGACCACGTGCCAAATCAAACACAAAAGTAAAGAACTTCTGTAACTACAACCTTACTTTATCATTTTGAAGTGTACTTGAAAAACATTCAGTTTCAAATGTTCCTATCTCCGAAACAAAACAGAAATCAAGACAGTTGTTACCTGCCAAAGCATTTTAGAGCCATGAAAATACCACAAGGAGAAAACAATAAGATGATTTTGCTGAAGAGAGATGACAAGACAATGGAATGAATCACACCAGTAAGTCAGATAAAACACAGCATGAAAAGTGAATAGAAAGCTAGTCGTCAAAACTGACAAGGAAAACTTTAAAAATAAACAATTAATTTAAATTAAAACAAAACAAAACACAAACAAAAACCCCAAACAAAGAAAGAGATCAACACCAAACAATGTTTTCCTAGATTTTTCCGTGAGTATAAAGCATATGATCCTAACTGCTCCCAGAGCACAGTCCAGTTACAACTGGAAAAGGAAGAAGAAAATCTCTACTAAATACTTCACAGTCTGACACTTTTTCCTCAACGACAGAGCTAAAGATTTTCTCCAGGCAAAACTGAAGGCAGCAGTTTTGGTGGTGCAGCAGCATAAGCTCACTTGGAGAACAGAATAATTTTTTGGAAAAAAAAGTTAAATCAATTTCTAGGGAGGCCCGAAAAAACCCTCAACAAACAAACCCACCACCAATACACTGGATTAACACAGTACCTCTCTCTGAGCTCCAATGCCTACTTTCATATTACAAGATCTGCTTCAAAGCTCCGTAAATTAGTTCTAACTCAACAACAAAAATTAAACAGGGTCTTACCTGATTATAATTTTAAAGAATTTCTTATAAATACTGCTCGGCTAAAACTTTTCACCACCAGGGTAACATATCTGTTCCTAGAAATTCTCTCATGATCTATCTGCTATCTCTTTAAAAGATACAGAATCAGTATCTAATTCTTCTTAAGGATGATTTTGCTGGGACCTTTGCAATGCGACGAAGCTTGCTTTACTGATAGGCAAAAGTCTGAAAAATGACTACCATAAAAACATATGTCTGGAAATTATGAAAACCAACAGCAAATAATGAAAACTACATCCACAACCATACCTATCTAATATTAAATCAAGTAGCTCTGAAGATTTTTATCCTGAACAAATCACAACAATAGAATTTTGACTATACTGGTTTACACGGCAAAATAAATAACCGCTGTTCCACCGCACTGAAAGTCTAGATGTAATAAAAAAAGTAGCTAATTAACCCATTTATCACAAAAACCAAACAGGCCAATGGTTTTTGTAATTATCAAGACAATTCAATTTTTGCTTTAGTGTGCAGGCTTGTTTGCCCAACTCAATTGGAGATCATCAAAATTACTTACAATACACTGTCTAGCAAAGCATGACAAAATTAGTCTGCTACAACCAATTAATTGAACTTAATAAAGCTTTTAAATTATTTTTGTTTATTACAATTCCTTTGGGGTTAATGATGTAGTCCTTTTTGGCTAGGAGGAATAATTAATATTTTTTTTAAAAGAAAATTAGATCATCAGTGTGTTAAGATAGACCAACAACTCTCCCTAATGGGTAAATAGCAAATTATTCTTCAAAACCAATAGTTAAAACATTAATTTATTTCTCTAATAAAACCTTCTGCCTACATACAGTTGTGTGTATATAAACAGACAGCTTATAGGCAAGATCACATATTAGGGATGATTGCCAAATTACTTCTTCACAAATATGTACTAATTAAAATTAATATTCATAAGTAAATCTCTCGTCTTTTTTAATACAGAGCAATCTGACCATCATTCTGTGAATATAGCTCTATAAAGTTTCATGCCATACTACTTTATTGTAGTTGATTAGCCATAGTCAAAAATAGCTGATAAGTTAATTGCTTTAATAACAATGTCAATGCAATTAGCATTCAAATATTCAAATGAAGTCATGCCAGCCATGTTCATCCAAATGAATGAATGCTTAGAAATTCTAATGAAATGGCTCATCTCCTTTCTACTTTCTTAATATAAAGAAAACAAAGTATTTCCTGCTTTGAAAATTTTTTAATTGTTCACTCACGTCAGAAAAAAGCCCCTATTCTCGACATCTTAACATAGACACTTCCATCCAAAGAACTTACCCGCTATTTTTAGCATGAGTAAGATAGTTGTAAACATGAAGGAGCAAAGTACGATTGCATTTCAGAGGCCATGTACATCGACTCAGAAAGAGAACTGTTGTGAATACCCTCCTATCTCATCTAAAACACTTCTTCTGCAAGGGGTAAACATTCAAAAAGGGGATCTTCAGTAATAGCTGCAACAATCAGTGTCTAACAGAAATTGCTGATGGAGTGACTCTCTCATGCTCAGCTCCATGCCCTCTGAAGTAGATATTTGGGAAGTCACCAAAAACACACTTGGGCCAGGAATTACTTGTACAGCCTTTTTTTTTTTTTTCTTTTCTGGGTTTTATGGTGACAAAACATTGCCTGCCAATACAATCTCAAAAAATCCTGCATGGTAGGAAAAATTCATTGTACTTTCTCAGTCCGCTTTTATTCACTGCTCTGCTGTGCTTAAACTGGAACTGAAAAACACTAATCGGATCAACTTCAATAACTAAGGCCACGTAAGTTAAACCCAAACCCTTGTTTTGTCCCTTAAGACAACATTTTTATGAGACACAAGAAAAAAATTTTACTCTGGTCAGTCAACCCAAACCATCCAGATTAAAAAAATTACACCTTGACAGCAGGAAGAAAGGTATCAAAGCTGTATTTATTCAACTATGACAATAATGCCAAATACAGAAACTACTAAAATACGATAGCTTTATTATTTTTAATTTAAATCTTTCCTGCATGGCTGTTTCTCAACAGTATTACATGACCTACACTCCGAGTGTACCCACACAGCCCACAATACATACTCGCTTCACATATAGACATGCATCCTATAGCCAGGCAGCAAGTAGACACTGACAGCACACCAGCAAAAAAAATACCTTGGGCTTCTGCACAGAGTTGGACTCTCCCTGAAGCGTTCCATGGCTGGTTACAGACACACTTACACGCCTGTTAAGAAAATTTGAGCTGAAGCTTTCCTTGCAATTCCAGTATGAAGATTATTTGGATTTAAAAGCAGGCTTTGAGACTAGGCTAATACATAGGATAGAAGTTACTTGTCCTACATCCTGGACATAGTTCACAGCAGTGGCTGATGAACAGACCAAATATCAACCAGAGCTTCCCCTTGGGAGTGCTCTTTTCTTCCTCTACTTTGACAAAATGGTTAAATTTAACATGCTGTGCAAGGCATGCTGTCCAACCCTTGATTGACTGTACTCAACAAACCAATAGGATGTCACAGGGTGGCTCAGTATTCCTTGAAAGATTGTGTTATCAATACACGAACTGTACCAGAAAATTCTGTTGACATTAAGGGCACAATTATGACTTGATTGTCTATTCTTACAGATAACCTTGGAGAGCTTGAATCCCATCATCGTGACTTTTTTTTGGTTCTGAATACTGTCAGCGAGTGGCTGATAAACAACATGGCAAATGCTCTTTTTACGGCATTCAGCTCAGTGCCATTCTCCTTCAAGAATTCCTGGTGGCTCAGTTGAGTAAAATGACACAAATGACGAATGATGTCAGAAAAAAAAAAAAAAGGAACACAACTTATCAGTCTAGATAAAAGTAAGCATTTGATTTAACTAACCACTATGCAACATCCAACTCTATGGTACAACCACCTCCACATTAACCTCTTGGGCCAGGTTATCCATCCAGTGCCAACACACACTGCACAGGTGGGGGACGTGCTGGGCTATGAGTGAGTAAAGACATTTTCCCTTCATGCACATCCTTTCATCTGGGTATCAGGATCAATACCAGGTTAGAAATAGAGTTTTGTGGGTTATTTGAAAGCTATGCTAATAACTACTGCTCATTTTTGAGATACTCTAAGGTAACACTATGACATCAACATTTCTGTGAAGTTAAAACTACACATTTGAAGTCCCTTATGTTATGCACTGAGAAGACAGGAAAAAGGAAATTGCTCTCCCCAAATACAGAATGAGGACAAACGATACTTGGAAAAAAAAAAAAAAAATAGATTGCCTCTTCACCGAAAATGATCATGAATATTTCTTGCACAATAATCTCAGGAGGACAAACAGATATCAGAACTCCATGAATAGTTATGATTAGAAAAAACTTAGATCTTTCCCTAGAAAGTAACTCTTCTGCTGCTCACTGTGAGGAACTTTAAAGTGTTATTTTTATAGTGGGTAATTCTCTTATGCATCAAAATTAAGAAGTAAAAAATACTGTATTTAAAATATTCTCAGATAAAAGCTAATAACATACAGTTGACTTCTTTGTTATCAAATCCTGAAAGCTTATCACCTTGCTTAAGAGAGTCCTCAAAACCAAGAACTTGCATGTTAATATTCAACTAATGCTTCAATGTTTCCTGTGTTGCATAAAATCATTGGCAAGTACACGTCAGAAAGCATTCAGCCTGCCTATGAGAACTGACAGGTATGTATTTTAGACAGAAAATTAACATTTGGGGGAAGAAGGACAGGAGAGGGTGTGACTATAACACCTCAAAATATAAGAATACACTAGAGGAATAATTTACATTAATTCCCAGTGCCAGCCTTGGATACAGAGAAGAGTAAGATGATGAATAATAAAATTCAGCTGACTCTAGTGCTGTTTAGTCTTATTTACTAACAGACATCAGAAAAAGCATTCAAGAAACTGATTCTCATCACCATTATATTAGGAACAAGTCAAACAGTTTCTCGATTCTAATCTGGTCCACGGCAGTTTTTGTCCATTCAGTAAAAAAATCTGCAGAGCAAGACAGGGTGACTGACAGAAAAATAACATTTATCACCTGCAGTTAGTCAGCTACTGCAGTTGAAGTACATAGTACATTTCCCCATTTTTTTTTCTGTTATAAATATCATACCATTATGTACTGTTAGGTAATTTTAGTGACATTGTTTCTACAGAATAAATATATAGGGATGCATTTATGGCTGTACAGCTGCCTTCCTGCAAATCCTTACACAGCAATTCTACTTTTTCTGTTCAGAAGCCATTGTTATATCTACTATTAGGAATTGGTCTGTGGTATCTACCGGACAATCCTCTGCTTCTGATTATCTTTCCATTCAGAGCAGATTCAGACACACAAATCCAGTATTGGCTGGTTTTCAGATTCACCCAGAGATGTAGCCTTTCTGGTCCTAATCCACAATGTCCTGGTACCTCCTGAAAACCAGATGAGTGAAAGAACTTTTATGAAATAAGAATAAGCAAAACTGAATTGCTCCTGCTGGAGAAAATTTGAATATTTAAGGCTTCTATTTCCAACTCCATTTGCAGCTTGAAATATAACCTCATTATAATTTTATAGCAGAAATATCCTGTTATGATCACCTAACTACTGCTTTATTTGTAAACTATTAAATGTTATAGTTTATTGCTTGAAATATCAATACTTACTTACAAGATTTTTCTCCTTCAATAAATCCCATCTAGGATAACTAGGATAACTGTGTTATCAACTACTGTCACCTTCAGTAAAATAATTCTACTCTTTTCCACCAACTACTCAAAATGTTGTATTACAGACTATTCCTTATCACTGGAAAAACCTGAAGTGATGCATCACAGTATGATTCATCAAGGATAGAGTAATAAACAGACCAACTATAAGGGAACCCACTTTTTAGGAAATAGATTCAAAGAAGGAAGTGTGACAAGAAATGCTACCTTAGTAACTAAATACTTCTTTATTCCTATGAGGGAAGAACAATTTCTAGGGGGAAAAAACCCCAAACAAGCAAACAAACCAACACACACAAAAAAACCCCCAACCAACATTTCTCAATTATCCTACCCATACACTCTAACTACAAAAGAAGACTTCGTATTGTTACTTTTCAGATATTTGACAAATGATTCCACACTTGCCATAGCAGAAAATACTATGGCAATTACAGGAAAGAGCTTTCCAGTGAAGAGCCATTTTACAAGTAAAACACTGAACTGTTTGTACAGTTTTTGTATTATAGGTTCCCAAATTCTTCCTCAATCCCTTGTAACAGCTTTGTTTGATTAGACTGTGCTGTCTGTAGAAAGCTGCCATTGCTATTATCCATGTATTTTGTCAGAGCACTGGTCACACAGAAGGAATTGAAAGAATCTCCAGTAACTGACCACGGTCCTGCTGTCTCAGCAGTTTCTTTCCATTAACCCTCCTTGACATACCGGTCTCAAAATTCAAATTTTATGAAAAAGCACAGAATCTGCTTGCCACCTTTTTTTTTTTTTTTTTTTTTTTTTTGTCGTTTCCCACCCCCCACTAAGGAGTGAAAGTGAGGGAGGATTCTATTTGCAGTAATTCCAGGCACCCGAAAGTTAAGATTACCCTTGAAAATCCCACTGATTACTAAATTTTATGAAGACAGATAATGCTTAAGGTATATTGACATCTTTTCTAAAAGATTCTTCACCTGTATTTCACTATTCTCTTGGTGACAAAGTCCAAGTGATGTGCAATGGTAAAGACATGAAATAGCCCTAGTTCACAGACTTTCAATTTTAACACTGTGAAAGTTGACAAAGAAAATAAAAAGCTCTAAAAACCTTGAAACCATTGTTTATACAGGCTAAGGGTTGCTTGTTCCTCTTCTGCAATGTTTCTCATGCATATACCACTCTACATGAGAACAGAAACCATGAGAACAAAGGTAGCAATTACCTCTTCAACACTGTAAGAGGTACATGAAAGAAGTGTGATTCATGACCTAACTGACACTCCGTGCCGAAGTGCACAAGTCATCACTTTGGTTGTTCAGGTTTTGGGAACGGCAGGAGAGCAGTTTGCATGGAAGTGGAAAACTAATTTGCATGGTTTGTGGTTGGTTGGTTGGGTTTTTTTCCTAAACTGGGAAGCAAGGTGTTTCATTAGAAGTTAGGCTGATAGAGAATTTCTGCTAGTGTTGGAAGTGGTTGTTATATTGTTAGGGCACGTAAAACCCTCTACACTTTTGTCCCATTATCAGCGGCACAGCCTCCAAAGGGCAATGCTAACAAAGGAGCTCCTGCCATATTCATTCCATAATGAATATATCACACATTTCTCTACACTGCAGCAGGGTAAGGCTAAATGCCTAACATAAAAATTTGAAATGCAAACTTCCATAGTTATAATGGAGATGATGCTAGCTACGTTTTGACCTACAGACCATGACCAGACACCTTGAGAGCTTCCACTGTAACCCACTACATTACCAAAACATCTAAAGGCATAAAACCGCTTCTTAATGTTGGAAACCAAGCTGCTTTTTCATATCCCATTCACTGCTTTTTTTAAACACCATCTGTCAGGTTTTGGATTAGGGTGGGAACTGCTGACCTTCCTTGGTATACTTTTAAGAGTCTGCATCTAAAGAGAAAAGCTTAAGAGCCTAACAATAAGGACTATGGTACCCACAACAATAAAAAAAAAATTATTATTTTTTTTTAATACAATAGAAACCTAACTCTAGAGCTTTGAGCATTTGAGATAAATATCCTGACAACTTCAATGATCACATTAACAAGAAAACCATAAGTACAAATTATCTGGGGGGGTAAATTTGCAACATACTTGTCAAAATATTTGCAAAGCTTGAGAAAAGTCTCTGCGCAAGTGAGTTACCAGCTCGTACTAAGCATAATGAGATATCATTTCAATAATTTGTTTCTTCCATTACAATGATGTGTATCAATGAGACACACTACAAATACAAGCAAAGTTTAAGTTCTCAATCAATAATGTGCTCTTAACGCCTTTCATTAGATATAAACAGTCACCTGAGTTATTATAAAGTAAGGAATTACTGTGGCTTAAACCCAAAGCATCTTCAATTATGCCTTTATTTCAGGCATTTGAAGTGCTTAGTTATTCTTTCAGATTCTATTAAGACATTATTGCTGCTTTATTGCCAGTAAAACAGTATGTTTTCAAGTCTTTATAATAAGATGCCAAAGGGACATCTGTATGTGGAACAAGCTGTTTGTGGTGTTTCCCCAAGAGGCGTCAGTTATGCTGAGTTCAACAAAAATCACACATCTGTATATAGAAATGTTTGTGCCAGTACATACACTACACTGTACTATATTCATATTTAATATTTAGAAATATTCATTTGGGAAATTTCCATGCAAATGTCATTAACAGTGGTCTGTCTTCTCCTCCACATTTGGAGGGTTATTACAGCTTTTAAAAGCAAAGACACCTCAAGAATTCTTCTTTAAGGCAAAACCACATTTAAATGCCTACATTTATTGGTTAAATCCTTGCTATTAGGTACACCTGCTTCAGGGTTTGATGGAGTCCCATCATAACAATCCTTTTCCTAATCCACTTTTTTTCTTCTATCCCAATACTTGCTTCTCTGAAATGCTTCCTGTGGTTCCTTGCTTGTACTCATTCATTCTAACTAACCAAACCTTTCTTCTTGGAAAGATGAGAGATTTTCTTATGATTTCCACAGATTAGTCATGCCCTTCCACAATGAAATTTTTCCTCATGCCCAATCTAAACTTTCCACACCTGTTTTATTACTCCACGTGTGAAATCAGTACCATGATCAACCAAGCCTGGTGCTGCACTCCCGGACCCTTCTTCCCCTTTAACTCCACTCCTTTCACTTTTTCTGGTGTTCTCTCCTACACCTCTTTTCAGCACTGCCACGGACAGACCTACAAGAACTTAATAACTGAATGGGGAAGGAACACTGAGGTTTTAAATTCTTGCCTCGTATATCTGACGTTCTGGATTCTTTTGCTTGGTGTGCTCTCAGGACGTTAAATAAACATAAACACAAATACAAACAAAAAAATATCACAGCATTTTAACAGGAATCTTTATCTTGTGAGGTTTTTATCAGTTCATGCCTGTGAAATAGAGACTTTCTGAAAGAGCTTCCAGTAGGTTACATGTAACAGAAGCCTTGCTGTTGCCCTAACACTATAAATTTGATGAATGTCACCATTTGCTTGCTATGTACTCAAAGAAGTTATAAAAAAGTAACCTGGGGGAAAAAAACCCAAAAACCAAATACAACAAAATGCAGAGAAATAGTATTTCAACATGGAAAAAAATACTGAAGAGTCATCAGCATACTACAATCCTCCCTTTAAAATGAACCTAGACAAGCTTAATGGAAAAATGCTTCCAGCATACTTGAATTAAACTCCTATTTATTTTATCTTTTGTAAAAGTTAACTCATGATCATTAAACAGAAGCATTTAAGGAGGTAACAGGCCGCTACATAACAGAGAAGTACATCTTGATGGTTATAATGGAATGTATTCCCTGCTCTCTGCTGAAAAAGCTGTTAAAAGTTGCCTCTAAGATATTAATAAAACGCTAACAATTTTTAGGATTTCCTATAAAAAAAAAGCCTGAGAATTTCCCAAAACTATGTCCTGGGAACAACAACAACAAAAACAACCAAACACAAAAATGTATATTTAAATATAAAACAGAGAGCCAGATTTAAATCATAAGCACAAGGAAGAAATTTATCAGTTTACTACTACTTCATGTGTAGAGTTCATCTTGCTTGAAGGCATTTAAAGTTGACATGAACTAGAAACCCAGAGCAATAACCAGGTTATACCAGATGACGGACTGAAGAACCCAAAAGTCACAGCGCATCCACAGCTGTTTACTTCAGCTGAGAACAAGCTCTCTTTAGCAGTATGTCAGGTCACAAGGGGTTTATTTATGAATTTTTGTCCCAGCAGTATTTTGGTTTTACCTCACCCTTCCCATGTATGCAGAAGCAGTGGGATCCACAAATGTGCAGTGATAAATCAGTATAAGGATTTCACATTTTCCCCTCACTTCGAGACTGGCTTTTGTTGTTGTTATTGTTTATATTTACATAATTAATTACCAAACCTCTTCTAACGTAAAAAACACTCGTTAATTCCAAATACTCGCCAAAAATCAAGAATTTGAATGACACAAGCTATGCCTTACTATATAGTCACTGTTCCTACAAAAACTGAAATGTCTGAAAATAAAAATGCTGTGACTTTTTTCTAATATTTGAGTAATTTTCTTTAAGATAGTAGGCTTCCATAACAAAATTGTTTGTGCTAACAGACAGGGAACTTTGTGAAATATGAACATCTGTCCACATATGCATACAAACAAGTCAAGCAAAATTACCACCGCGTGCTCTGCAGTGGAGAAAATGAAATCTTAACAGGTTAAGAGAAGAGCACAACATGCTGTTGTGTTTCAACAGGAATCATTCTGGCTAGGATTTCTTTTCAATACTTCAAAAATGCCTGACCGACTGTGACAGTTCTGTCTGCCTTCTACTTCTGACTGTTACCTAAAAATATACGTACTTATAGCCAGGATTTTAAAAAATAGAGAAGAAATTACACTAAATGGGAAAATTTCAAATGAATCTTACTTTCAGGGAAAGGATGCTAATAAATTTCTAACATTCAAAAAAACCAATATATAACAAAAGCCAGTAGTAAAGCCCAACATATTCTGCATACCCTGATGAAACTTTCATTATGCTTCATAGCATCAAGACAAGAGAACCTCATTAGTCTAAGTGGTTTACTTAAAAATCCTTCATTTCTAGACAAAATTTACAGAGCTATATTTAAATACATATTTATAGGAATACTTCATTATGTATTACGTTAACTAACACATTAGGCACACTTGCCTCAAGTGAACTGGCCCAACTGACCACGCTGTTCATCAGTTATCACGCTGTCAGGCACTTCATGCTCATCTCTTGAGCCTTGACATTTTAGCCTCCCACGATCCCAGATAAATATTGTGACCACCAAACCAGCAGCTATCAAATGACTGGTCTATGTTACCACAGCTGTTACATGCTATTTTATACCAGTGAAATATTAGTTCAGAGAAACTAACTGATCTTTTCTCTGGCAGAAGACGGATACACAGTGAATAGAAAAAGACCCTAATGACTCATTTAGGATACTGTGGAAAAACACTACAGTAAGACTTACTAAGTTCTTTATCCCTTCATACGGAACAGCACAATCTTGCCCATACTGCCTCCTGTAGTCTTGTTACAGGAGAAAAGGGGAAGACAGGAAAACATTGTGTAACAACTGCACATGCACGTTTCTTTAGTAATTCTATCTTTTGAATTATTTGACTTGAAAAGCATTATTTTGACAAAGAACAGCAACTCAACTCTGTATATATAGGGTGTTCCATTTTCCCCATTAAATTTTATCATTAAGACCATGGGAACATCCCCTCAAGGGCAGTTTTGCTCAATCCATCCTCAAGCATTTAGTTTGAAAGCAACATGCAGCGGAGGTACACTCATGCCAAGCAATATGCTGGCAGACAAGCACTGTAGCTTCCTCCATATGTCTGTCTTAAGAATGGTGATGTCTCTTCCATGAATCTTGCCTTGAAATGAGCCTAGCTAAACATTCATGGAGAATGTTTTTCCCTAAATTTCTGAGGGGTTTTCTTGATTGCTTAGAATTGAAACTCGAGCTTTGAAGAACTGGTTTTTGCAAAGAAGCCTTTTAGAAGAGAAACACATAAAAAGTATCTTGTGGCACAGTGTCAAGACTAAAAACTTAGTAATTACACAACTCATCTTTCTCATCTAAAACCTGAGATAGTGTGAAATGTTCTTTATGTAGTTTCGTAGTCTCTTATGATTCAAAGTCTCCAATGCTATATTACACCTATAAAAGTGTATAGCATAAAATTACTCTAAAAGGTCAGAGACCGATTTGTGCCCTAACACGTCATAAAAACTGTTATTGTACACACAAAATGGCAATTTCTCAAACATGGGAAGAATGATACAAAACAGAAGTTGTATTTTAGTGCTACTCAAATAATAAGGCATCGATGCTTAAGTAAACAACACCTGACCATGGAAACTAGAATGGATCATTCCCAGAAGTCAGTCTATGACTACCAAGGCGTGATCTATGAAGAGACTTTGTCCTGAGATCCAGGGATCAACCCTAGGAACTAAACTTACACTGAACTTAAACCTACATCGCAGTGGCAATATCAGTTTGAATAAATAAGAGGCAAGAATAAGTTATGTGGCTGACAACAACGGAACTACGTTCAGGATCCGATGCACAACTACAACAAAAAAATCTCAATTGTACAATCACAGAGGTTTACAAGTACCAAAATCTGATGCAGATCAATCTCCGCTCCTCTTTACCAATAGATCATATTGTGCCTCAGCTGTCTGCAAATAACTCTATAGGTCTTCTTCATTAAGATGAGTTGTGAGTTACTACTGATGAGAATTTCTGCAGCTGTATGGATTTCCTCAGCTGTTTGCAAATTCCTAGTTAACTAGGACTACCGTGAAACAGAAATACCTCCTGCATAGAGGTTCCTGTAAAATTTTTAGCATTTAAGACCAGATGTCCCTTTACAACGAAGATGAAGTACACAAGAAATTCTTTAAGTCCCAGCTATTAATATCTGCAGAGAAAACCATGGGGAACAACAAAGACAATGTATCAAACACACTGCTGAAACTACAATTACACAAAATTATAGCAGCCCAAGTTGCACAAAGGGAAAAAAATGCCCAAGGTAAAAAGCCTGAATGCACAAAAAAATGGAAAATAAAGGTTTCCAATTTCTTGCTTCTAAAATAGAATAACCTATTTTAATGAACTAAGATTTGAGTAATTATTTTAATAATAATCCATCACCTCTGGCATGGATAAAAAAGACAACCCAAAATATTTGGTCTTCAGCTTAGTGGAAACAATAATCACAGTAAACTGATGTATAAGTGACCTACAACTCTAATGAGCTGTAAACATAACTGCAGATAGTAAGTTTATAGTAGCTAATAATATTTTAAGTGATACAGCTAAAATAAAAATGCAAGGCAAAACATTTTGCACCGATGTGCAAGTATTCTGTCACTAATGGTTTTGTTAGCCAAGTAAAAGTAGGGAACCATCAACCAGTTTTGCACAGGTTCACAAAGTAAAGAAAAATATATCTATTAAAGAAATTCACTCATTTTATTTCCAAAAGACATTACTAAACATAAAACCTGGAGAGAAATATAAAAACAAAATAATACTAAGACTCTGTACCTTTAATTTCTTTTATGTGAAATTGTAACAATTCATCTATCTGTGGCATATTTGGGCCTAATTAAGACCATGTATCTGTGTAAAGTGAGGTGCTTACTGAAATGTAGGCCCTAAATTCTTCAGGACAGAAGAGTTTGCGGACTTAATACTGCCAATTTTTGACATCCAAAAATAACAAAAAAAATAAATAAAAAACAAAAATCCCAATCAACCTCTAGGAATAAACTTCCTCTGATCATGCAATCTCTCTGCTTCTGTGTAACTCTTGGATGACTTGGTCTAGATTTTTCACAGTAACAGGTAGAAGCAATTATCAACAGAAACAAAAAATCTAACCTTGGCAAGCAATAGTAATAGTGGAAGAAATGTTGACCTCTTAAAGCCTCCCCTGTCTCACTTGCTATATTCTGGGGTATTTCTACAACAAATGGATTTTACATAAAGCGCTAGACATCTGGAAGGAAAGTTTCAGTGTTCATACTTAGAGACGTTTGTCACCAAGCCTACGGTGATGATGATCACTCAAAAGTTAGAAAGATCGGCGTTATGCTTAAGTAACTTGAAATTTTCTGTTTTACTCCACAGGACTACAGATGTTCAGCCTGTTCCTTACATCTCTGCAGTCAATCACAGACTGCTGTAACTGTCAAAACCACCAGTCTTTTCAGTATCTTGAGATTAACTGGTGCTGATGTGTTCTAATCTTTGTCATCCTTGGTTCTATTTAAATTGTTTGAAAGCAGGGTATTTTTATTAAAGTCTTTACTAGAATATATACGTGCTAACTACTTCGAAACAACACACGGTTGAATAAAGTAGATGGTAGTGAAGCTATTCAAAAAGTTTGGAAATTGTATTAATAGAAAGTTTAATTTCACTAGCAATTTCAAGTCTATAGTCCTATCAACTCTCCCAAAACATATTATTGCGTATTACATCTAAATATATTATTAACAGTTAGATCCTGCCAGCATGTGGACTCTATGTAGATCATGCTTAATTAGTTCCTCACAATTTCTGCTGCCCTGAAGAACAACTCTAAAGAATATTCCTAGAAGACAAAATTATTGTAACTCAAGAACTCACATGAGATTGTTGTAAGATTTATCAGACCAATTTACATAACTTTTTTTTTTCCCCCCCTGTAATCTGGAACATTGTGTTGTAGCATGAAAAATTAGCTTTGTAAAATTTTAGTGTAATAAATGAAGATTTTTCTAAAAGGAAAAAGTAACACTTGATATCTAAGCATTTAAAGCTACCTTCTGTATGTTGCACTTTGAATGTGTATTTCTAACACTGATGATGCAAAAGAAGTGTTTTACCCACTCAGCTGAAGGAGAAAATGAAAAACGCATCTTGAGTTTGGCTGTCCTTACACTCCTAAGCAAGGACACCAAACGTCACTTTAGCTGGCCTTTACCTCAATTGATTAGCAGAGGCAATTGTTCCAATTTAACTATAGACTGCTAAAGGCATCTCTGGAACTTCATTACCTATATATAGAATACAGCTAAATACAGAATGCAGCTAAACATCTGAATTGATAAATAGCAACTTCATTAAACTTACTTCCCACTGTGTATTTTCCTAACATAAGGAGAGCTAGATGTCCACTGGCATTACAGGTATCTAAATTCTTATGATTTAAAAAATAAAATATCCTTTTATTTTACTTTGTACTCAATTAATTAAAAATTTTCCTCATCTAATGGCAAGTCAGGCTGGAAAAGATCACAGTGGAAAAAGTCCATGTCAAAATACTACTGAAACATAACATCTAGCGCAGGATCTCTGCAGTGACTGCCAGCTGGAAGACTATTTGAAGGAAGATTTGCATATGCTTTGCCTCCTTCCTTCTCTTTCCTTTGCACAGGGCCACATCTAGAACGGGGCACTAGCAAGACAGACATTTGGTCTCAGCTATTTTGACTATTCCTATGTTCTTGACTGGTTTTTGTTCAAATCAAAAGGCAAATGAATTATTTCAATCAGGAATGGCCAGGCCTTGAACTCCAGCAGCCAACACAAACAAGTCAGCTACAAGAATCTGGAGCAGTAACTTCCTGCTCAAACAAGCTACAGGCTGGAGGACTCAAAGGTATCACAAATCACAGAATTAGCATTTGGAAGGGACGCTGAAAATCATCTCGTCCAACCTGCAGCTCAGAAATGGGCTAAAGTCACAATCTAGCTCTAAGTAAAATGTCCTGCAACTTACTTCTGCAAAGCCATAGTATCAGATGCAATCAACTATTTCACAGATAAGTTACACAAGGTCATCTTTGAAAATGAGTATGAATTGATAGATAGGATAGGCATTGTGGAGGAAATGGCTGTTGTATTATGTGAAAAAAATGGTATGAAATGAATATTTGAAATAGGTAAAAACCTAAACATTTTTATTAAAGGAGAATCAATGCAACTTAAGCATTAAATAACTCTTATTTTTTCAGTGGCAATTTTCCTAGCAAATGAAATGGTTGTATTAGAAGAAAATCTTAGGAAAGCTGTTCCAGTGTGCTGATTGTGTTGCTGAAGGAAAAGAATAAAATGGTCCTTGGAGACCATTAAAGAATAAAATGGGACTGCTGGTGAAAGACAAATAATGACTAATTTATCCCTTGTAAAACTTCTGTCCTTCAAAATTCAAGTGCAGTGAGAATCTTAGAGACACTTTTAGAACACTGCTACACACAGAGGTCTGATTCACAGGATGGGAAATACTCTGACCATATGGGCCAAATGATTATCAGCTGTATATGCAAATAGCCAGAAGTAAATCCAATGGTTGAGAAGCAAACTCAGGTTCTCAGATACACAGAACTCATAAACGAGGTCTGCAGCACAGTTAAGACTGATTTCCTGTAGCACAGACCTAAACAAGCATCTTGTATGCTTCTCTCTGAGGAACAGAAAAACAACCAAAACAAAACAAAAAAGAAGGAACAGGTCAAGGTCAGCCCTTCTGACTCACAGATCTCATTATTAGTTCATATATTCATGTTTTAGATGAATGTGGAGGAGAGCCACATACATAAAGTTACTAAAACATGTCAACATTTGCAGAAATATCACCAATCATTATTCTAGCATCGTTAAGCTGTTCTATTATTTGATACAATTTCCTTTTCCTATCCTTCCTAATGTAGTATGAACTGTACTGTCTTCAACTACACAAGATTTCAGGATGGTTCTAGGTCTTAGTTTTCTATCTCTCATTCTCAAAGTAAGGAGTATCCACTGAATAATTACACACATAGTCCATTTGTAAACCACTGACAATACAGTCTATTTTCACAGCAGATGTATTCCTAATTGGTGCCACTTTTTCACAATTCCTGGTTCAGTTTTGCTCTTAGGCATACTGGAGTAAACAAATGCCAGGGAAATCATAGCTTGTCAGGTGCATAAGCAATAAATCTTAATTTCACTATGGCTTTTTTTTTTTTTTTCTCACCTTAACAGAGAAACATCAGCTCACTGAAATTTATTATCCACACATCCTTGCCTACTGAAGACACTTTAGCAAAAAAGCCAACAGAAATGAGACAACCAGTATTTGTCAAAGGGTTTTTCAAACCTTTTATCACAGTAAGGTCGGCATCAGTGAAGGAAGATATATACCCCATTTGTATGGGTTTGTATTTAAGAAGCTTGCAATCCATTTATATCAATACACTGAGCCAGTTTATAGAAACTAAGAACTAACGGCCCATGACAGTAGTCTTAATCTCAGTATTTCTCATACGGGAAGCATTCACAAGTCAATAGCATTCATTTCATAAAAACCATTCAACACTTCTGTGCTTCAGTATGAGAAAGTCCTCTAGTGTTTGGGGTTTTTTTAGTTCATTTCCCTGGTGTATTTTGAGGTTACATTACTCAAACAAGCAAACTTTACAACACAACTCGACGAAAAAGTGTAATATATTAATTGGAAAATGAAGATGATAAATGAGTCACTTTGTGAAGAGCTGTAAAACACAGCCAGGTAGTACTGAGTCATTTTAAAAAGGAATAGACATGAGCAGGTCTGCAGGATACACAGAGAACGAATAAATGACCTGAAAGTTGCCTGCTAGTCTAACCAGGGTAGAAGTTCCTCAAGACACTGCCATATGCATTCTTCTATAATGAATGGTCTGAAGATTAGCCTCCATCTGACCACCCAGAGCACTCCTGCAGGTTCATAGACTTTGAGTGGGCAACCTGTGGTGGTCAGACACCAGGGAGTACACACCCCTAGAGACAGCAGCAGTGAAGAATTAATCAGACATGGATGAATGTTTTTCTTATAATTCCCATTTGCATTTTCAAGTAATTTTGCACATGATGAGTCTACAGCCCCTGCAGATTAACATTTTATACTTAATGGACTAAGAATTTAGGGCACCCCAAGGGCTTATAATTAAGGTTAATAAGGTCTGTGGTCTGCTCCAGCCCATCTCCTTCGAGGTAAATAACCACATTCGTACTGTTTTATATTACATTTTCCTTTTCATTGATAAAATTAGCATGTTGTAATCTATGTAAACATCCCCTTAAACCTGTGGGTTTTGCAAGCCATGCTTGCATTACTACAAAATCTGGCTTTCCACCAACGAAAATTAGTTAAGACTCCTAGACACAAATTTTAATACATCTGTGTACAATACGGATTTGCTTTGAGCTGAAGGAAGCCTGTATTGAGCTGTAAACAGGTATTTGAGCAGATATCCTACTGCAAATTAAAGATCTGAATAAATTAAATCTTTGCTCCTTTTGTTCCTTATTACCAAGGCCCCCTAAACCCTTAATATAAGGCAAGCAAACCTGTGTCAGTGTCTGGAAGCTCATTTATTGTTCACGGTCATCACGGTGAGTTGGTTTCTGTAGCAGGTCTCTCTTTGCCAAGCAGACTTTTGCTGGTTACCTTTGAACACATATCCCTTCCCTAGCATTTCCTAGTGCACAATCTTCACTGGTTTTGCTATTAACCCCCCTACTTTTCTAATTAACTTCTAACTGATCTTCTGATGCTTGTTATTTCCACAATCTGTTTACTGAAGTTCAGAATAGTTTCATTAACATTATTCTACATTAGTTTTTTCTAAGAATCTCCCCTTGCAGCTCCAGCATACTTTGGAAGGACTGCAAGGGCTCTGGAAGAGCATTAATTTGTGCATTTCCCTGCATAACAGAGTGCAATTCTTGTGGATTTTGAAAAGTTACACAAGAACAACTCAGAAGTTTTTCTACTATAGGCTATAAATCCCTGTCTTTAGGATTTTTGCCACTACAAGCAGAAAGCCAGGGACTTTTTATTGATCTGACAGGAAAACTACATCTCAGATCTTGGCTTTAGTTTTTTTGGCTGCCACCTTTGTCTGGCAGCCGCACAACTCCCGGTGTAGCAGGAGTCTTCTGTGGCACTGGTCATGGCAAATGGCCTGGCAAGCCTGGGCACTTGCTGCCTAACAGCCAACAGCCCTTCACAGCAGTAGAGGCTGGGCAGGGGCCATCATGCCCCTGGGAACAATGGAGAAGGAAACTGATAAGGAAACACACAGAGCCCCAGGCAGACCCCAAGCCAAGGACACCCCCTGCCTTGCAGTTGTCTCAGCAAAGGCCTCACCTTGCGAGTGCCAGCTGTAAACCCCTGCCAGCCCCTTGGGACTTCGAGGCAGAGCTATACTGTCAACCCACAGCTTGCTGGTAGGGGAGCTCACACGAGGCAAAAGGGACAGACACTAGGAACACTTTGTACAACTTTACCTGCACTATTAAACAGCTTTTCTCTATTAATTAGATCATTTGGATCATCAGACTTTGAAAGCATTATTTGGACTAATGAGAAAAAAATACCTGCTCTATGTCTATAGCTATTTGAGCATGTGTGTGTGTCTCTCAAGACAAGTATATTTATGGGGTGTTCCTTTTTTTCCTCTAGTTAGAGTTAATGAAGTAGAGGATACAGGCAAACTATAATTTCTCTTTAGAAAGAATCTGATTGCAATCAAAATGATCATAAAACTCATTTCAGTAGATTACCCTATTATTCAAGTAAAACACAAATCTATAAACTTACAATGTATGATCAAGATTGTATTTGAAATGTACTTAAGCATTTGTGAAGGTTAGAGGTTAACTATGTTGTACTTACCAAACCTGTCAGTGTAATGAGCTGGTACCCTTTGAATATGCTTTACATTATGTTCTCATCCGTTTACAGCTTTTAAAGCACAATATTATTAGTAGATCTGTTAATCTAAGAAGAACACCAAGTCTAATTATATAAAAAATGTTAAACTGCTGGGAAAAAAAGTTACTGAAGTCAGCAGTTGTTCTTTTTCACACTCCCAGCACATCCCAGGATGGCATCTCTTGAGGAGCAATTAGCTTTGTCAGGGAAGCTGAATTCAAACACAAAAAGATGTCATTTTTCCATATTAAGAAACATTATTAATAAAGAAATTAAAGCAAGTTGTCATAGACTACCCAATTACTGTAATAACAATCCATTTTTCCCAAAGCTCAAGGGAAGGTCTTTACAACATTAAGGTGGCAGGAAAAAAAAAAAACAAAAACCCAACACTGTGCTGTTTCTTAAAGTAAAAAGGAAGCCAAATGGCATTGCTCTTACTGGCTGGCTGAGCACAGATATAACAGTAATACAGAATATATTTATACTGTGCAGAAACGTGTGTCAGATCAAAACCAAATAGAGATAACGCTTTATATTATATTCTGCAATCAAAGACACATTAATAGTAATGACCAGGATGATGACAAAATTTCTGCCGCAATGTGACATAACCAAGCTTTGTAATTATAAAGTATCGATGGTGTTTCTTGGCAAGGAATAATGTCTTACCTCAGCAGAGTTCCTCTAAGATTCCCATTATGTTTGCTACCTGTTTATGTGAAGTGAAACTATACAGAAACTTATATGTGACCAGATTATTTTTATCTGCCCAGGTATTTCTTGCATATTGATTATTGTGACACCCATCTGTCAAATACAAACTGTCTCTGATACTGTTGCCAAGTCCTTATTAAAATCTCAATAATTAAAGCTATTAAAAACTCCAACAGAATAGTTAAATTTCTCACCAGTTATAAGCTAAACAATGGAAGCAATATTCGAAACTCCTAACTAGCAATCACTGCATGAATTAAGAGCAGAGTGCAAAATTATTTAAAATACTAAACTGAGAACTTCTTGATATGAAGAACTCCACAAAATTAACCTGTTTACTTCATCACACAGAAATCACTTCCTTTTGACATTATACAGAAATGAATGCAACTGGATTTCTCATTATTTTCAAGGCTACATAGCTTCTGACAGAAGAGTGGTTTCTTTTTTACTTACACAGGTTTCAGGACAAAAGGTCACAAATAAATCAAATGACACTGAGTGAGGAACAAAGGTCTTCAAAACCAGCCCAGCTAAAGGCTTTAATTTTTTAGCATGTTGCTTATGGTGCTGTGTGTCTATTTTCCATCTGTACAGTCAGAAAAACGCACCAGCCTCTCTGGAGTATTTTGAGGCCCACTGTGATTGCTTTGACAATCCAATTGTTTTTGAAGTTCATAGCGGGTTTTTTTTCTAGTGATTTCCTTTTCCACTCAGAAATGGTCAAAACCCTCCAATCCAGTAGGGATACAATATTTATCAAGTGGTGTTGGGTCTCTACCTTACTGAACATTCCACCTGAGACCATGACACCAGTGCTGTTACATATCTCATCAAATATAGCTTTTTTAGCCATCTTTCTTGGGAAAAAAAAAAAAAAAAAGGCAGCAAAGTCTTCACAATGCCTAAGTTCTTCACAAGCATTACAAACACAACCATCATCGCCCTGTGGCTGGTGAGGCACACAAGGAATTGAAGCATTAGCTTACATACCAAGCCAATAATAAAATTAGTCAAGATTCTAGAAATCTCTTCATTAGACACTAGAATATCAGATATTGTAAATGGCAGAGTAAATAGCAAAAGATTATTACATTTACAAATTCTAGGGCAAACACTGCTATACTGGCAGCTATTACACCTACTATTACACGTGTGTGCATACAACCACAGGCACAAGCTTATTAAATGGTTGAATCTAAAAATCTTTCCTTATGAAAAGACAATTTCTAGTTCTGTAAACACAACTAAAGTGTCAATAGGTCAGGGTATTGTACTTCAACTAAAAGCTAAGTGAAGACTCTTCACTTCAGGAAAGATGATGATCAAAGCTATGCATCACTTAACAGGTAAAGCAACTCTTAAATGAGACTAATAGGGCACTTTCTGATAAAGTGATTTTTGTGTAAACTGGTAACTTTGAAAAAAAATTGTTTGAGAAACTGAACGACGGTACTGAATTTCTTAAAAGTTCCAACAGTTACATATTTGAGTTATTTAAAAATACAAAATATTCTTAAAGCAGCATATTGATTTAAAAAAGAACAAAACATGCAACCAATTCAAATTACTATTCTTTAGAGTGGCAAGGTAAAGAAGGGAGTTCTGGTTATAAAACAAATGTCACATAAGTGGCACCCGCACAGTATAGAAAGCTTTTCACCATGCTTTCCCACATTTTCAGGTCTGAGGTTAATACAGCAGAAACAGGGGTCACCCTCATCCAATAATACAGATAAGCCCTTCAAGTTTCACACCGACTTCAATGGCTGCTACCTACGAGACTAAAATTAATAGTACTTTCCCTCTTCACTGGGCATTAATCATGTACTTCCCTTCCATAACTTACCCCTACTACAGTGCTTCTTTCTAAAGTAAAAATGAATATTATTTGAATAGTTCTCAGCTATGTACACCAGCAGCAATGATAAACTAATTAAGAACTCATTCATTTTCTTCAAAGTTTAGCCACAGTTCAACCAATATTGATCAAACACATGTAAAGAAGAGAAAGACCTACAAGATAACAATTACACTGGATTCAGAAATAGTTACATAATAAATACATTTCAACTCCACAAGTGATTAATCCTGCAAACAAAACTTTCATAAAAGTTTTTTTTTCTACTAACGTCACTGTGAATATCATCAGGGATTCCAAAGAATTACACCTTTAGTAAAGTTAAAGTTTTTATGCCACATTTCCTTCTCATCCCTGGTAACATCTCAAAATGTAAACTGAACTGATAACACCATGAATATTTATATATTGCTTAGCAGGGAAAATTAATGTAAATTAAACAACTGACAACGTAGGTAATATTTGTTGCTATCCATCTTATTCACAAATCATTCTTACAAGGCACCAGCTACCTTAGCATGAACTCCAGGAAATATTATTATTATTATTGTGCTGTCACATGTCAGTGCTTGTTTGGCAACTGCAGCCTAGATTATTTACCTGCAAGAAGCTGCAAATACAGTCATTCAGTTATAGCTTTTCATAAACAAGACGTGGGAACCATGAAGAAATTAGTCTATCTTTTGTATGCAGTAAAGCAGTCAATTCCTGTTAGAGTATACATCCTTTAAGATTACAGTTAGCACAGACAGAATTACTATCTAACTCTGTGTAAGAAAGAAAATAGATCTTCTGGAATGGATATTAAAAATAGAGAGGTGTTAAACCAGATTCAAAACACCATAGAAACTAGCTGTTAAACTCAAAGAAATGCTACAATACTTCAAAATTATTTATCAATTTTTTCAGAAGATCTGCGTTTTAATCACTTTTGGGAACACTTGACTTTTTATGCACTAAAGTATTGCTGATTTAAATCCAAGAAGATATCCTCTAAGATGATAGCCAAGAAAACAGCCTCAATTTCTCTTACACATCAGTAAAATGACATTCCAGACAGGAATCACTTGGTCTCTATTTAGGCTTGGAGCAACCATGATGCTAAATGAGTCACTTGCTTAACACCCCCCTTGCTGGAGAATGAAGAGGATGCTGAACCGTGCCATATGCCACCCCTCTTTCTACAACAAGTTGTCAGGAAGAAGAGAAAGCTTCATTTGTTCTACAAGTTCATTCAGTTCTTATAACCGTTTGAGGAGAAGAGTTACTTTCTGAGCACTCACCCAACTGTCTTCTGTTGTATCCCTCAAGGGTTTTTAGCCAGGGCAATAGGCAATGCATTTCTTCTCCATGCCCCACATGATTCCCCCCAACCCCCCAAATCCAAGTATCATCCATGCAATTGACTCCAATAACTAAGCACTGGTCCAAAGGACCCATTCTCTGTTGCCAGCAGTCCAAGGAATGAAGTATGAACACTCATCTAGAATTCACTTGGAGTTCTGCAGCAGAATGGACAGCTAAATTTTTGAAGGAATCAAAATCCTGAGGGTATCAGCCAAGAATAAATAAATACTTTTCCAAAGTAAAAGAAATATTCCAATGAAGTCAGTTCTAATGGTTAGTCTGCTCTCTTCCTCAAACTCAGCCTTCCTAACCTATTTACCCAACCCACAACACACTGGATACATTACTAGCAGGTAGGGGTAGGATTTTGTTGTATTCATAGGTTATCTGCTAGCCTATGAACACTGCCTCTTCTTGAGCACAAATATGATTATACAATTTTAATCCCACATCCCTTTAGAAAAAATGAATTTGCATTCCTCAAACAAGGGCATCAGTGCCAAACTGCAAAGCCCTGGCAATTCCGTTCGCCAGCTACACTAAGAACAGCAGGTACTTTCACAGGAGGCCATCTCCTTCCAATTTTAAACAACACAACTCCAAAGAACATCCAATTCCAAGGGGCAGAAAGTTGACTGCACAGAATGAAATACACCATGCACACATGTTAACTGTTTATTTGCTTATACTAAGAGACACAAAACAGCAGTAATTCTCAGCATCAAATGGTGCTGTAATGGGGACTGTAATTTTGCTCACCAGTATGCTCAATGAAATAATGAACTAACAACATCAATTTGTCTTTAAAGCTACAGTACATTTTTTTACCAACAACCACACTTTTTGCAACAAACTGCAGGGACCCTTTATGGGATATTTGAAAATATCCTTTATGCCAAACTCTTATCTGCAAAATTGTCTCTCTGCATCTCCTGAGCACCTTACGCGCCACAGAACTGAACTGCCTACTACTGAACTTGCTGCAATAAAGCAGTTTAAGTACAGCAGCTATACTAAGGCACTGCTACCTGTAGTGACTTGGTTTAGCGAGGATTGCCATGTATGTGTACATTCTCACAGATGAAAAGAGAAACAACTTGCAAGTAACTACCCCTGGTTACTGTTGCAACCTCCCGCGGGAAGGGATTCCAGAAATTTTGCTATAAAAGCACTAAGTATCACAGATTCATAGAATGCTTTGGGTCGGAAGGGACCTTAGAGGTCATCTTGTTCTAATCCCCCTGCCAGGGACAGGGACACCTCCCACTAGACGGGGTTGCTCAAAGCCCTGTCCAACCTGATCTCGAACACATCCAGTGATGGAACATCCCCAACTTCCCAGGGAAACCTGTTGCAATGCTTCACCACCCTCACAGTGAAGAGCTTGCTAATTTCTAATCTTTCCAGTTTGAAGCCATTACCCTTCACCCTATCATTAAACCCTTGTAAACAGCCTCTCTCCAGCTTTCTTGTAGGCCCCCTTTCAGATACTGGAAGGCCTCAGTAGGTCTCCCTGGAGTTCTCTCTTCTCCAGGCTGAACAAACCCAACTCTCTCAGCTTGTTGTCATAGGAGAGGTGTTCCACGCTCAGAGAACTGGGGTTGCTCAGCATGGAGAAAAGAAGACTCTGGGAAGACCTTGCTGTGGCCTTCTAGTATGCTAAATAATCAGTATTAGCATATATACCTCCATTAGCAGTATTCCATTCTTGGCAAAAAACATAACCCTCTGGAACTAGGGGTCATTAGAATATGAGGCATACTAGCGGTGCTAATGAGGGTTAGGTGGTTACTGTCACTAGCATTCTAACTCTGCTACATAAAGGTGTTCTCAGGGAAGGGAGGCAACACAGAGGTTACTATTGAGAGCAATGCCACTAATCTTCTGTTGTCTGTGTTAGCGCTTCTGCCAGGCCTGCCCTGGCAGCAGATGTCAGTACGGGGAGTAAGGGTAAAGAAAGGGGATAACAGACAGAGGTGAATACAAAATGACAGGAATTGCCTCAGTATCAAAAGCTCATATTGATAAGAGAAATGAATCTTTATGCTGTGAAAACTTTACAGAACAGCAGCAAGGGAGCTGAAGCAGCCCTTTGAGGAAGAAAAAGTTACAAATGTGAGAGGAGTTACTTTCTGTCAAAATGCTGGGTCCATGTTTTGCAATACAGAGAAAAACACTGTATTAAATCTTTACCCAAAGCACACCATAGGATTTTTCTACAAAGGCAATTCTGCCCCTGAAGACTTAAAACATATTATGAAATACAAAATACAGGAAAGGAAAACCACAATTAAATATAAGTAGCAAAGCAATCAGCAGATGTTAGGAGAACTAATCTTCACTTAGAGGTATGGCCACAAACATTCATCTTCATGCTTAGCAGTGCTAAAACCAGGAAAAAAAGGCATAAAATTCAATTAACAATTGTCCTATCTATGATCTGTCTACCTTAATTTGCACTGCAGACTAAAAGTGTAGGACACTCCCAACAAGACACTCTGCTCAGCCATAGATTCTACATTTACTCTGTAACAACAGGAAAACCAATTAAAGTATCCTCCAGAAAATTCAAAGATACCCACATACTTAACTGATATCGAATAGTAAGACAGACTCTTCAGATGTTCATGAGAATCAACACAAGGGATTAAAAATAAAACCCCAAAACAAACAAACCCACTTGAGAACCTACACAAATTATTGAAACATCTTCCGTGGAAACCTTTACAGCTCAGTATTCCATTCCCATCCTATAAAACTCCAAACATTCCATCTTAAGCTTGTATGCTTGAACTGTCAGTCACATAAATAGCAGTAATTTTCATATAAATTAATAAAAAAGCAATCTGAAAATTGGAAGACAGCATACCTGTGACGACAGCAAGAACCAAAACTTCCTCTAGTTTCACAGGATAGTCAGCCAGTGGGGTTTCTGTGGTTACTGTATTTGTTGTGTTTTTGTTTATTTTCCTCTAGGTTTTAAGTACTTGACTGTCTGCTATTTTACACCTCTTGTTCAGTAACTAAATTGGAAATGAGACATTAACTGGGTGTTTCAAAGGTCCATTCTGAAGGCAAGCATGGAAACGGTGTGATTCAAAAAAGTCCCTGTAGGTTCCAAGTTAACAGATACTTACAGTAGTAATAATAGCAACTCAATACTCAGTTCTTCGTAAAGACATTTTTAAGCACATAAGTGCTAATTAGTGCTGTGATTTACATTTTAGATAAAGGTCAACAGGGGAGACATTATTATGGGGAATCACTGGCAGGAAGATTCTGGAATCTCATTTAACACTACGTAGAGTCTGAGCTTTGGGTTTGGTTTATATTGACAGCTGCCTTCACTTGATCCATCTCTAAGCTGGCACAGAGTCATTTGGACTTCACAGTCAAAGGCTCTTGAAATGCCATCCATATAATTGTGTTCCAAAGCCACCTAGACTGCTTCAGGCCAACCTCGGCCCTTGACTTTCAGCATTCAGCTTTCTCTTTTAAGTGAGTATCCTTACGGACTTTGTCTAAACCAAAATTAAGCTCAGCAATATGACTCCCTTTCCACTACGTGGTCTTTGAATGACTTTTATACACAAAGTTAGCCAAGTAAATTTACTGCTGGGTTTTGCCTATATTGCTTACTAAATATGAAACACTCATGGTCTTATCACTGAAGAAATTGTCCAGAAACATTCTGGACATTCTGAATTGCCCTACTGCCCCATGGCGATTTCTTTTAAATTATGCAGAATGGGAGAGGGTGAACTGGATAAGTTGTTATGTATGTGGCCCTAACAGCCACGTATAAACTGGTTTTGAAACACTAAACAAAAAGTTGTAGACATACATATAATATTAAAAAGATACCCCAGTGGAAATAAAAAAAAAGGAAAAAAAACCCAAACATTGTATTATACTTTACTTAAAATTCACCAGTACAAGATATTTAAATCAAGTGCTTATTAAGACAGAGTAGTAGCTAGACAGATCATTCACCGCAGTATTGAATAAACTTTTAATAACTTCTTAAATGCACATGTTGAGACACAGTAAAATTACTTCCTGGCATTAGAAAGAGACTTACCCGATGTATAGATAATCAATACCTGCCTATTCCACAGAGCCAAACATAAAGCTATAGTTGATTTAGACCTAGGCTTCTCCCCCCGTTATATGTTACAAAACTTACTCAAACTGAATACACGGCAAAAATAAGCACTTATCTGAAATGAAAGAGGAGTACATTAGGAGTACATTTATGAGTAACTACACAGAAAAAAAGCAGTAGGATAGACAGCAAATGCCTTGCTAAGCCTTTTCCATCTCCAATTCCCAAGACTTTTTGAGATGGCATTTATTCTTGCTGTATGCTAGGAATATCAGTACTATCTTCATGAAATCCAGAAATTAAAATTAAATAATGCTACTGTAGGAGAATGTCACTGTTGATAAATTAGAAATTCCTACAACTTTCAAGAACTTACTTTCTGTCATCTCCACAAATCTGGCTTTATTAATACAAAAGGACTGACTGAACTGAAAGTAAGTTCTTGTATTTGAGAGCAAATTTTTAGTGATGGCAAAGAAGAAAAGGTCAAAACTAATATAAACAGGTGAAAGAAAACATGGCGAAAAGTCTCTCTTTTTTTTGTCTTAATAGGCAGTATTGCACTACAACATAATAGAAATCAATTCTCTGAAAAAATTGCTCTGAAAATGTAACAATTAACAAAAGGAAAACTCCCTGACCCACTCCTCGTTAAGGGAGCAAATGATTTTTTTTCAGAAGTACTGAAAAAAGACACATATCAAAGACTGAAGACTCTTAACTAACAGAAGGCTAACTCCAACCAATAACTATGATGGAAGATCCTCATTTTGTCATCTGTACCTAATACACAAAAACCAGGAGCTGCTTCTACTCTGTCACTTTGATACAGCTACAGAAATGTATCACACGTTCTCATGATAGCTCAGCTACTCTATTTGATGTGTCAGGCTATCAGGAGCTCAAATAACTGTCCATCAATACTAGAAAGGAAATTCCAACTACTTCCTGCTATGCAATTTCAACAACACACCTTGCTCCAGGCCCTTTCTGAGCAATTTAACACTCTAAAATGGCAGCAAACAAACCTAGCAAAAAACCTGCAAGGGTTTATGCTGTTTAAACAAGGTAATTCCTCTCCCAGAGTGGTCTTTCAAGCACCAGGGCTGGAAAACGGGAAGGGTGGAACGGCCCGGCTGGTAGCATAGATTAATAATTTTCCAGTCACTAGCTTGCATATATATATGTTGGGAAAAGAATCTGGAATCATGGATTAATATATTGTCAACTGGTTTCTTGCATTATTGACTAACTCTTAAAGGAAATGACAGGTAATTGTCTTAGAATTTGTAACTGCTCTAAAAATTAAAGACAGCAAATATATACCAACTCTGATTGTGTTATTTGTAGCACTACCATAGGTAATTCTACAAAATTTCAGTGTTTATCTTAAACCAAAACATTTTATACTGGACTAAGAAGCTGTAACAGGAGTCTCATGATCAAATTTCATGAAGGAAAACAATAGTTACAATGCAATTTACTATTACATGATTATAGAGCTATTTATTTTCTACTTGTAGTTTAATTTTTTACTTATCTCTTTTTAACACACTAGTAGTACTGTTTTCTACATAACTAGACAAACATAAAACCCCCCTTTAAAGTATTTATTAATGAATCACTTTAATTAATTCCTTAACACTTACTGTCCAAAGAAGAGTCTCAGAAGAAGGCTTGGCAAGCTAGAAAGGGAAGCTGTTCTTTTTAAAACATTGTCTGAAAGCATGTAGAATACGCAGTTTTCATCCAGCCATCTGCTTAACTAAGGTATCAGCTAAAATGAACATTAGTATTGAGGAAAAAAAAAAGAAAGTAAAAATAAAATCCACTACAACTTAAGTTATTTTGTATAACTTGAAGATGAGAACAAATGGTTGCAGGGATTACGACAAACCTGGAGTGAAACCAAATTACATGATTTGGAAAGATATCACTCAGTTGTATTTCTTTTCTTTTCTTTTTTTTTTAACTAATATAATCTTAATAGCCTATTTCCCTTCTTCTGTGCTAATCACGGTGGTATTTCTGCAATGGAAATTTAAAAGCTCAGTGTTCCAACTAATTAATAGGACAAGCCCACCACTTAAAATACAAAACAAAACCAAACCACTCCTATAGTGATTGTTTCACCATTTTCTTGCCCCAGGGTGTAATCTTTTCCTTAATGTGCAATGTCTTCATTACATTCGTCAGCAGTGCTGCAGGTGGAAATGGGGCTTGCAGGGTCTATAGGCTGGCACTATGGATCCCCTGCAGTGCATGAGAACGTTCACCAGCTGTAGGTCAGATAAGTAGTTTATACAGCATGGGTAAAGTGTTCACAGCTGAGCTTCTTTTACTGCCACTTCATAGTCTAGCTAGCACTGAGGATTGTATGGAGCTTTTACCATCCTCAGTTGTAATGGAGTACTTCCAGAGAAGAAACTTGCAGGAGAAATATCCCTTACGTACTCATAAGTCTCTATCAAATTTGAACATTAAAGCTGCTATTTCAAAGTCAGAGAAATGAATGTACATAACGCATGAAAATTATTTCCTTCTCTTTGCTTAGAAAAATCTGTAGAGAGCAACCAAGAAAGTCCAAAATATCCTATAGATCTATTTGGCATACATAAAAATAATCTTATCATTAGGTACTTAAATCTCAATCTCATCCCACAACACTTCGCATAAGACTGACTTCCAGCGACCATGTCCATTTCCATAGAGAATCAGGGCCTGAGAGACCTAATCAATAAATAATGGAAATGGAATCAAAGAGATATAAAACAAATAGAATTTATGGGGCTCTCTGCGTAGAAGAGCACTTCGTAACATATTAAGTTACCTAGATTAAATTGGTTACAATAGTGTAAGAATGGATGCTGGAAATTATGGTAATGGTATGAGTAAAGCAGAACCTAAGCAATTCGTTTCTCTGTCCTGTAAATACCACAGGCGTCTACCCAAGATGATCATTCTAAAGTAAATCCATTATGAACTGGGACAGAGCATCCATGTATCTCCTTTAAGAAAAGCCAGTCCTGCTTCAGTCAGCTATGCTTTTTAAACATGGGATTTTATAATGGAGCCTGAAGTGGAGCTTTCGCATTTTAAAGCCTACAAGTTAAAGATTGAAACTGCATAAAGACTTGAAATCATATTTTTCTATTTCTGCCATCAGTCAGTTTTAAGGAAGCTTCTGTAGGTCCAATGACCTTGAGAATTTTGCAGTATTTGAACACAAATAAGCTGAATTAGTTATATTTCTACCCACAAGAGCTGAACTGACAGACTGCCTTGAGCAGCCAGAAGTGAGATGAGAAAAATAACTGTTTACTTAAGTTACAAAACACAGCCAATTTCTACAGCATTACCTGAAATTATAAAGTCACAAAGCTATCATTGGTAACATTTATTGATTTACACAGGACTTCTAGGCTAAGCTAGTATCGGGCAATATGCCTTCAGAAACTAGCATTTGCTACATCCTAGTACAAAATAGTTTGGAAGAGCTACATCACTGTCCAAATTTTGCTAACTTCTGGCAGCCTTTGAGAAGCAATTTCTAACAACTGGTGAGACTAATCATAGTTTACGTACAAAAGGATAAATTAATGCCATTTTTAAGAAAAAGGTTGTACAAAAATCTCAGCCTTCACTGAACCACAACAGATTTGTAATATACAGTGAGTGATAAATGTTATGAAACAATGGCTACACATGGGGCAGTAGCTGCTTACCCCACAAAAACTTTTATCTTAACATACAAAAAAAAGTTACAAAATCGGGTCCAATGATGGATTAACTTATATTAACTTAAACCCAAGTTTTAGATGCGGAAGATCTTCTCTAATTCTAATTCCAGTAGTGCCTGGATTTTTCCTAATATATGTCGTGTTTTTCCAAGCACATTTTAAATTCCATCTTTAATTAAGCAGTTTGTGGTACTCAAGTCCTTGAGTCTGCAAGGGTTTATAAATTAGATACCCATGTCACTTAGTACCAAGCCTCTCCCCTCAAGGTATTTCCAAAAATTAGCTCTATTTGACAGCTCTCTTAGAATGAGAGTGTGCTTGAATTTCTCCTTATTTTGAAGAAAGGATGAACTCCAACTCTTCATGAGGTGACAGGCATTCTGTCTTCTTCTCTAGAAGCTTTCAAAACCAGTCTGGATACGTTCCTGTGAGACATGCCCTAGGTGATCCTGTTTTGGCAAGGGGGTTGGACTCGATCTCTAGAGGTCCCTTCCAACCCAACATACATTCTATGGTTCTAGGAACAGGTCATTCTACATCTGTCTTTCTGGTTACAGCAGATCCACTTTGCTATCTTCATTAAACATTAACTGTTTCATTCTCTTTACTCACTGTAAACAAGAAGTATTATATTTTTCTCCTCATTTTAATGAGCACAGAATGAGCCACTGAATGAAGCACAGAGGCTTCAGCCGAGGTTCAAATTCCCTAGACTAAGCACTGAATAAATACACTCTAAGCTTGTCTGGCATTTGAGCAAGGACTTTTTCCTTCCTTCCCATCCAAACAGACTTAGCAGAGGTTAAAAAAAGAAACTGAAACACACGGATTGAACCACTTTATCAGAAATAACATACATATTTAGCAGGCCACGATACCTCTCAAACTGATGTTAAAATGTTGGATGATACAAGTAGCCTGCACTCTAAATATATCAGTGGTTTGATAACAAGAAAATTGACTTCACTGTACATTTAGAGCCAAGGAGCCTTCAGTCTCGTAACAGATGCTTGGCAAACTGCTTTTTGCTTTTTAAAGGTCATCTGTTTTATCCTTCTCTTTTCCAGGCTAAAGAGCCCCAGGTTTCTCAGCCTTTCCTCATAAGAGAGATGTTCCAGCCCCTTCATCATCTGTGTAGTTCTCTATTGGACTCTCTGCAGTATTTCCCTGTCCCTCTTGAACTGGGGAGACCAGAACTGATCACAATATTCCAGATGTGGTCTCATGAGTGCAGAGTAGAGGGGAAGGAGAACCTCTCCTGACCTGCAGGAGACACTTTTCTTTATCCACCCCTGGATACCATTGGCCTTTCTGGCCACAAGGGCACACTGCTGTTCCATGGGTAACTTACAGTCCACCCAGAACGCCAGGGTCCCTCTCCATAGAGCTGCTTTCCAGCGGGTCTACCCCTAACCTGTACCAGTACACGGTGTTGTTCCTCCCCAGGTGTCCTCAGATTTGCCTTTGCCCAGCTCTCCAGGCTGTCCAGATCTCATTGGATGGCACCACAGCCTGCCAGTGTATCAGCCACTCCTCACAGTTTAGTATCATCAGCAAGCTTGCTGAGGGTACATTCTGTCCCTTCATCCAGGTCATTGATGAAAATGGTGAATAAGGCTGGACCCAGAAGTGACCCCTGCGAAACACCACTACTTACAGGTTGCCAGCTGGACTCTGAACCACTGATCACAACCCTCTGAGCTCTACTGTTCAGACAGTTCTCAACCCATCTCACTGTCTGCTCTTCTAACCCACACTTCCTGAGCTTACCCACAAGGATATTATAGGACACAGTGTCAAAAGCCTTGCTGAGGTCAAGGTAGACAACATCCACTGCTCTCCCTGCATCTTCCCATTCAGTCACACCATCACAGAAGGCTATCAGATGAGTCAGACATGACTTCCCTTTAGCAAATCCATGCAGCCTACTCTTGATAACCTTCTTTTCTTCCATGTGCCAAGATTAGATCTTCAGAATGGATGCTCCATCACCTTTCCAGGAATGGAGGTGAGGCTGACTGGTTGTAATTGCCAGGCTCTTTCTTCTTGACCTTTTTGAAGGCTGAAGTGACTTTGGCTTGCCTACAGTCCTCAGGCACCTCACGCATTCCCCATGATCTTTCAAAAATGATAGAGAGTGGTAGACCAACATCTTCACTCAAGGGTGCAGCCCATCAGGGCCCATGGATCTGTGTGTGTTCAGTTTACACAAGTGATTTCTAACCCAATCCTCATTGACCAGTGGAGAGACTTCCTCCTTCCAGGCTTCCACTCTTACTTTCAGGGTCAGGAGGACTGGTCTCAGTGGTGAAGACTGAAACAAAGAAGGTATTCAGTAACTCCACCTTCTCTGCATCCTCTGTCACCAGGTCT
This sequence comes from Ceryle rudis, assembly GCA_033439905.1. NCBI lineage: Eukaryota > Metazoa > Chordata > Aves > Coraciiformes > Cerylidae > Ceryle > Ceryle rudis. Next base: position 78,050 of record JAAGNO010020765.1, on the reverse strand, counting down.
CCTGCATCATTCATCAGTGGGCCTATATTCCCCCAAGTCCTCCTTTTACTATTGATGCATCTGAAGAAGCCCTTCTTGTTCTCCTTTACTTCCTTGGCCAGAGATAATTCCAAGAGGGCCTTGGCCTCCTTGTTGCATCCCTACAAACCCTGACAGCATTCCTGCAATTCTCCCAAAAAACCAGTCCCTTTTTCCACCTGTTGTGAACTTCATTCTTCCACTTAGTTTTTTCAGCAGCTCCTTGATCATCCATGCTGGTCTCCTGCCTTGTGTACTTGATTTTTCTTTACTCAAAGGAATGCACCTGTCTTGAGCTTGGAGGAAGTAATGTTTGAATATCAACCAGCTCTCTTGGGCCCCCTTACCTTCTAAAGTCTTAGCCCAAGGGATTCCTCCAAGTAGGTCTTTGAAGAGGACAAAGTTAGCCCTCCTGAAGTCCAGCGTTGCAATCTTACTTATTTCCTTGCTTCCTCCTTGTATGATACTAAATTCTACCATGGTGTGATCACTACAGCCAAGGCTGTCCCCAACCTTCACGTCCCCAACCAGACCTTCTTTGTTTGTTAATACAATGTCCAGCAGCACTCCCTTCCTTGTTGGCACTTCCAACACCTGCGTCAGGAAGTTACCACTGATGCACTGCAAGAGCCTTCTGGATGGAGTGTGCCTCACTGTGTAGCCTTTCCAAGAAAAATCAGGGTGACTGAAGTCCCCCATGATCACCAGGCCATGTGATCTTGAGGTTACTTCCAGCTGCCTGTAGAAGGTCTCGTCAACATCTTCTTCCTGGTTTGGTGGTCTGTAGTAGACACCCACAACAGTTTTGCCTATCTTTGCATGCCCCATAATTCTCACCCATAAGCTTTCAACACGTTCTTCATCCCCCCTCGGAAGAGCTCAATGCATTCCAGTTGCTCATACACATAAGGAGTGACTCCACCACCTCACTTTGTTGGTCTGGTTTTCCTAAAAAGTACATAACCATCCACGACAACATTCCAGTCATGTGAGCTATCCCACCATGTCTCAGCAACTGCACTGAGATCACAGCCCTGCCACTGAACACAGATCTCCAGCTCCTCTTGCTTGTTCCCCATGCTGCGTGCATTGGTGTATAAGCATTTCAGAGAGGGGGTTGAGTGTATAGTTTTTGCCCCTGGGGAGTGGAAGACCTACTGGTTCTCAAAAACATGAGCACACAGCCCCACAAGTGCTGAGATACAACACCCATGGGCATCTCTAGCAAGCCTGGATACAACCCCCTCCCCCTTCGTATCTAGTTTAAAGCTCTGTCAATCAGCCCTGCAATCTCTTGTGCAAAGACTCTCTTCCCCCTTTGAGAAAGGTGTTTCCCATTAGTGTCTGCAAACCTGGTGCTGTATAGGTCATCTAGTTGTCAAAAAGCCAAAATTGTTACAGTGAGCTACTGAAGAATAGGGCTTCCCTTTCTGCTGCTAGTGCTGAATGCTGGTCTAAATCCTTTTAAATGCTCATGAAACAGAAAGTAAAAAGGCTAAGTTTAGTTTTCATCTGGTTACCAGTTTCCATGATCTGTTCAGTTACTTTCCCTCACACTGAGCTACACAATTAGCACTATGTACCATGTACTGAATCCATGGAAGGTAAGACCACAGATTCACTACATGTTCTTCACAAAATTCACAGCTCCAAGGAGAGATGCTGCTGTTAAAGATACAGAGGTTACAGTGTGACCACCAGATACTCAGCATCGTGAAAGCAGTAAATGCTACCAGCAGAACACAAGGCTACATCCTATTCTTCAGTACCATTCCCTAAAAACAGAAGCCCCTGTTTCCATGTAGACGCATGTACATGCAGAAGCTGTGCATCCATCAGATCATCTGGGCAGGAAAGGAAAGCAGTGCCTATACTATCATGCTCCCTGCATTTCTGCACATCCTTGCTGTGTAATTATTCGTGGATAGTTGCCTTTAATTCCCTTACTGATTTTGATTTCTTGACTCCCTGCCAGTGAAGCTTGACATATCAAATTAATTCTTTAACACATTCATTTTCTTTTTATACATAAAGTACAGGCTTGTCTATTTACAGGGTAAATTCCTCCTCTACCATCTATCAAAAACTGGGAAAACATTCCAGCATTATGATTTTCTAGGAAATTAAACTGATTTCATTCCACTTGTACTTGGAATTTTTCTTCTGAGAATTGCCCAAGTTTGTACACCAGCTTTTCCATTAAGATCCTGCATATTAAAAAAAAAAAAAAACAAAACAACTGATAACTTGCTGCATGGTAACTGCTGACATCTCATATTAAGGAATAATACAATACAAACAGACCTCAACAACATGTAATATCATCAAGACTATTAAAATCACAAAAGAAGGAACATTTATGCTTTTAAAAATCGTGTGCTTTTGAAGAGGTCAGGATTAGAACTTAAATAAAATATAAAATGTATTAGTTGGCAGCCCTATATTACAGTTACCTAACTTCATATAAAACACATGCTGCTAAGATAGCCTCACTGGTCATTTCATGTGCTCATCGGACCAACATGTTTTGTGCTCTTCATTAAAAAAAGATGAGAGACAGAATATATTTAGCAATTCCAAATGTCACTTCTATAATGTCCTCTAAATTTAAAGTTTGCATATTGTAACCATCAACGTCCTCCGATATAATTTATTAAATAGTGCCATCCAGTGGTGACTTATCTCAAGGAAACACTATAAAACCCACGTCAACACTAAATTCTTACCATTCGTACAACTGCAGAGAACAAACATTACAATGGTGTTCAGTTTATACATAAGCTAAAGTTTGTAACAATACTAAATTTGCGATGATATTCTGTCATGTTTAAAATTAGTTAGAGGCAACAATAAGCGTTAATTGTCTGCTATGTGAAATGACACATTTAAGGGGAATGGTGAGGTAGCAATACCAGTCCTAAATCCTTTGAAATCCTTGACAGAATCTAAATACGTGGCAAAGGATGTTAGTTTTACTATCAGCAGGGCAGGCAAAGCAGTGAAAAGCAGTGACCTGACTATTAATTTTAATTCTACCAATTCATGCGTAACTGAATCCCCATCAGAAGGTGAAAGAATCACAATACAATTTCATGCAATTCCCAAAGCACCTTTATATTATTTGCTACTGATGAAAAACAAATACTGAACAATCATATAACATATTAAAACAAAAAGTATTTTGAGATACCAAAATCTGCTTTCCACACACACCTGCTACTATTGACTGTTTACAGACCTGCAGAATTTGGTGCCAAAAGAAAGTACAGAAGTATATTTCTATGTACTAAGTAGAGCACTGAAGAGCCATCAGCAAGCTAAGAGCTCATTCCTCTCCCCTGCTTTATAATTCTCCATGAACTGCCAGCATGAATCACAGTTCTCTTCAGATAATGAAGAAAAAATTTCATTATATAGTGTAGCAATATAAATCTATCTGTCCATCCCATTCTAAATAGCTATCATGGAATAAAGTGTACTTCCTGGAAGTAGTTCAATTTAAATACCTCTGCTTTTTGCCTCTTTCTTTTTTGTTTGTTTGTTTTCCTAATATATATTTCACTGAAGAAACTACAAGACAATATATGGCACGTTTAATAGTCAGAACTACCATACATACATAGTTTGTATCTAAAGCATTATGAGCAAAAGATACTTCATGTTCAGACACGGGCCTTGACTTCTGTATGTAAACAGTCCAGTAAAAGGAACAGAATCTAGAAGTGGACACAATCTAATATTCAGATATTCATTAGGATTACACCAGAAAGAGTGAAATTAACATATTAACTGTAAACAATAGACTCAAAAAGAAAAGTTCAGAACTACAGTACCAAAATAATTTGAGATGTTAACACTGTCTGGTATTCCTTCTATTATCATCACAAAAATCATGTGATGAAGAATAGCTGAATATTAAGTAAAATGAAAGTATAAAATTCTTCTAGGTTGGTATACTTCATGAACAACAAAAGCTTTCATCACCTTTGCTGTTGCCTTTAATTTTTACTCCTGTACAATAGAGATTATAGTGGAATACAGATCAGCAAAGCTAGTTCTTCCCAGATGCTTTAAGGACAGTAAGTTTTAGATTGTACAATAATATAGTTACAAAATTATTTACAGATGCTTGGAGAGAATTAGAAATAATAATAAACAGGAACGTTTGTATATATACCGAGAATACAAGGAAATAAAAAGGTTTCCCATCGCTAACAGCTAAATATAAAAGTCAGAAAACTTTTTAACATGGGCGGTGTTTTTTTTGTTCAAGTCCATTCATGGCTATTTAGTAAAGCCTAGAGCAAGTAACAAAACAAAACCAGCCCCCCAAAACACTTACAACCAAATTATTCCCCAAAACAACCTTCCTACAAGAATTTAATACAAAATTAAACTTGACTAATGTTGGCAAAAGGTTGCTCATTAGCCTCCATAAAACCATTCACAGTCATGGTGACTTCTAGTCACATAACAAAGCAATCTCACTTCTCTGAATGGTAGCAAACTCATTAGCTCTGTTAGCTCAGTTAGTAAAGCTTTTTAATCCCTATGTCAGCAAGAAAGTCTAGGGAATGTTTTACCGATTAGCAGTTATAACACCGATTGACAGATTTCTACCGAAAGTCTCCATTAGGAAGTTATTAAAACAAAAGCAGGCTAAGATCCCACCCAGAACAGGTGCCATTCCCTCTGGAGATCCAGACAAGAACATTTCAATATGCAGAAAGTACTGCTATTAATCAATGTATAAATATCTATGGCACACCTCCTGCTTTTACTAACCAAAGAGACTTGCACTGGCCATCAGACTCCTTGTAACGTTATCTAATGACACTTGTGGCCAGAGGTGCCACTTGCAGCTCACTTCTTTCTAAGCCTGTTGCCTGGCATTGACAGAGGTCTGACAGTGCCTACAAAAAATGTCCAGCCAGCCTACGGGACATGAACACAAACAGGCAGACCAGAAGTAGGAATCTTCTCAGAGATATTCAAGCATCCCTGTGATGGGAAGTAGCAAGTGCAAGGGCAGATGGCTTTGGGGGACCTAAGAGAAAGAACATCTCTCACCTAACTTGTCCTAACACCATACTTTAAAATACTTAAGAACTTAAAACTGCTTTGATACCTGAAATACTATAACTTTCCTAAACTTTCTTCAATTTATATCTTAAAGATTTTTCACTTGAAGACATCAAAAGTAGTATGCTAAAATGAGCAAAACCCTTCTCAGATACTACAGAGATCTGTGCTACCAAAACTTTTCCTCTACAGTGTCAGACGTGAAAGCAGGAGATAAATTACCACAATCTCCACTCTTTTAAGTGCCTTTCTTCCTAGCCGAGTTGAAATTGAGAGGAAAAGTAACTTTTGCAAACAAGCTATCCAATGAATAGATGATTATAAGGTAAAAATGAGTGGGACCCTGAAAAGAGAAGCCTGAAATTAAATGCAAAACAGTAACAGGTAAGTAAATTAGAAATGGATCACACACAACCATGCTCATCTACCTTGGTCTTAATCTGCACTTCCTTGCCTTTTCAAAGCTCTAAGCTTAATAGAAGATCTAATCATATAAATTGTGCTGAAAACTGTGGAGGCATTTACTTTTCATTTATGTGTGCGTGAATAGACACATAGAAAATCTTTTTGGACAAAGAACGAGGATTAACCAACTGATATTACCTGAGAAACTGAACGTGCATCCAAGTTTCTGAGGAAGACTTTAATGCATTAAACCACTACATTAGTATTGCAGCTCTGTATCAGTTTATATGCACACTGCTTGATAAAGTTAGGGTTTGAAAGCGAGAGAGAAATGAGAAAATGATATAATTTCACCTACAGCTGCCTATTTAAAGGTTAAAAATAGCAAACCTTACAGGCTTACTGTCTCGCTGGTATAGAGTGGCTAACAGTCCTAGCAAGAATCCACTGACCCCTTTTGCTCTAGTATAATTAAAGAATAAAATGTCTGCATTATGTGAAATAGAACTGTATTCCCATGCTTAAATTTCTCCACTTGACAGAGTGGATCTGAGGAAAAAAAAAACCAAAACCAAAAACCACAACAAAACCCAGCAGCTTACAGATCGTAACAGTGCTCATTACTTTAAACTAGTGGGCATCGGGCCACCATCCAGGTTAAGCCCCTTCCAGTGTCAAACACACTGTGATTCTCCGAACTCTAGCGGAGCCCTCTCTCTTACATTGCCATCTCAGTAGTTCATCACAAAAGTAATTTTCAGGTTTCTTTGGTGCTCAGAAACATTAAGAGAGAGAAAGAGAAGTAAGACTGTACAATGTTTACCTGAATATAGCATAGCACCTGTACAAACAGATGCACTGGGCATTCTTTTCATCTGATGGATCACAACAAACACATCCTGATTTTCAGTGGCATATTCCCTAACTTATCTATTAATCATTACACATTTCCACTCCCCTCATGTCAAAGCTTCAAGCCGCCCAATAGGAAATGCTGCAGAAAGTCCTGGAAAACAAATTCCTCCAAGAATGCCTTCCTCTCACTGAGGTCTTTCATCCCACTATCGACACCAAGTCAAGCTCAGTATCATTAAAACAGCGTTCCTAATCTTCAGCTCCCCAAAGTTCTCCACACCACCTTTTCTCTCCATCATTCTCAGCACAGTTACATGCCCCGACTCTCTTTATGGTCAGAGAGTCAGGCATCCCAAGGCAAGGATATCTCAGGCCACACATTAGTTTCAGTTTATATAAAAAAACCTTGTAGGATTTCACTCTTATGCCTACACTAAAATTGGCATAATGATCCACAGGCAAACGTTACATCATCTGACCTTACAGTTTCTGCCAGAAAGTACTTTGCACCTATGCACACATTAGTAACAAGATAGTCAAAGATAATAGAGCTAAAATATATAAATAGTTGTAAAATAAACTAGGCTGTTTCTGGAATTATATTATGCCCTTTTATCTACAGGTGAATAATTCACCATGGTAAATTATATCTGATAATTTTAACAGGGAGCAGTCCTGCTTATAAATATGATAGTAAAACTAAACTAACCAAACACAATATACTGAAAACTGCAAAATGCAATACTTAGGAATAAAACCAAAAATAGGATTTTCATCTAGAACATTCTTGCATTGAGTTATGTAATTTTTCTGTATGCAACTTCTTAGAATCTGGTTATCCTTTTATAATTTTTTTTTTAAGACAAGGAAAATAAACCAGATTATTAGTACTAAAAATTACATAAAAATTACTCTAATGGTAACCTTAATGAATTTCATCTTCTTATAGGCATGAAAATTTAAAGTAATTAGTTTCTTCTATCTGTGCCAACAGACTTAGTAATGTATTAATTATTGTAGCATAAAAGGCGCGTAACATAACTAATTAAAATGTTGTTAAATAATTAATCTCAAGAACATAGATTTTACTAATTAAAGTATTATTGCTAAATATTATAATTTCTCAAGTTCTCTTATACAAACAGTCTTTAACTCTTACTTAAATAATCAGTCGAACAAAGTCAGATGACAGGAGCTATGCATTTTGGAAACAATTATGTGTGTTGCTTACATATTATAAAAGCAAATGCTTCTGCCCTAAGAATGTTTTGGTAGTTGATAAATATTCATCAGCAGAACCTCCAATGAATTAAATGCATTTACTCATCATTCAAAAATCAAAATGCAATATATATATGTGTACTTAAAACTGGTATAGAACCAATAAACTACTTGAAAGTATTAACTTGAATTACCTGTATAGCTACGTCTGCAGGATCAGGCAGACCAGTTGGGCAGTGATCTGCATGGAAATGTTCTCTTGCAGCTGTAGCTCCTTCCTGTCTGTGTAACGAATCTGTTCCTTAACAGAGAATTGTTTTCAAACATAGATTGGTCTACCCTTCCTAAGTACGCACTTACTTCATGAAGTCACTACACAACAAGACACAACAAAAGGTAAGGAAAGGAAAAATTTTCTTTGCAAAGACAGGAATGAATTTGAAAGCTTCTGCAGTTGGGCAAGGCACTTTGATGAAAGCCAACCAACCTATCTGAAACACAATCTAAACTAAACCAAACCACCCCACCAAACAAAACAAAAAACCACACCACACAACAACAACCCACAACAAACAACTGAAACCCCCAAATCCGCAATGGTGATCGTTACTTGGAAAGGGTTATGTCAATCTTTTGTTTGGCCTTGTCCTGGTTTGAGTTAGAACACAACTAAATCTGGTCAGTGATTTTACATTTCAGCTCAGTCTCTTCTAACTGCACTTTCTAAAGTTCATGGCATATTTTCACAGACAGTGTCTGCTTCTAGCAGTGGTAGCACTCCACGCTTACAGTTACTACCGAGGATTGAGGAGGGCTCTTGCTTATACTGACTCCTGTGCAGACCAAGGTCACTGCTAACCCATGTGTACCACACTGAGGGCACAGAAAACAAGCGGTCACACCTGCAGGGAGAAGCAGACAGGATAGGTGACCCTAAACTGTGCAACAAGGGATACCATCCCATATATGTCATATTCAGTATAAAGCTGATGAAACGTGAGGGTCAAGCCTCTTTGTCAGTGGCCAGTATCTAAGGAGGACTCTGTGCCTTCTATCTTCATTCCTGATCTGTGTATTCCAGAATCCAGTTCCTGAACTGGTTCCCATCTGCTGCTGAGTCCATTCTGGGACTTACCCAGTGCCTGCTCCACAGTATCGGTGGTGTTGGTGATGTAACTGCCATCAGGGTCTCTGGGTTGCATATTGGTTTTGTATATATCTGTGTATCTTTCATTTTGTTATTTTCATTAAAATTGTTTTCATTTCTTTTTTTCCAATCCTTAAATTTCTCTCCCTTTTTCTCTTTCTCCTCCCCTTTGGGAGGGAAGAATCATTAGAGAGCATCTGTCATTTGTCTAGTTGACAGCCCAGCTTTAAACCTGGACAGGCCTACGTGAATCCCTGACATGAGGAATTTAAGGTAATATTTCTGCTTCTTAAAATGAACTTAGCAATCCTGAAAGCTATCCTACTAACACAGCATAGTAAAAAGTATGGCCACTACCATAATTTTATTCTGTAATTTAAATACAACACCTCTAAAAATAAAGGAAGGAAGAAAGGTGGGGGAGGGGGGAGCACAAACCTGTTTTTGCTTTGGTCATCTTTTCACAAAGGATATCGTCAGTGAAGAAAGACCTCCCAAACCCACAACAACTATTTTAATGTTCCAAGTGCAAGCTGCAATGCTCCTGCCAAATATGAGATTCCCCAAGTAACCAATATCATATTCCAAAATTACACAGGACACTTACTTGAAAGCTTGCTGAAGGACAACAAATTGCCTGCAGTTTGGGGATTACATACAGATATACAGATAACATTTCCCAGAGTTGAAGTATTTTCCAGGCTCAGCAATTCTAAAAATAAAAGCTGCTGGAAGACTTGCTAGGCCAAAGCCTCTGAAGTTCTTGGATAAGAGAAAATGTGAGCCATTAAGACAGAGAAGAATTAATTACTGCAGTCTAAACAGGAAAGAAACAATGACTCTTGATGCATGTCTATAACCTGTTCTTTTGAGAAGAACAAAAATAAATGAGCTGGAATGCTGGCCATTCACTTTATTACTATGTCCCTTCTAGGAGATCGAAGAAAATAGAGCTGTGTTGGCCATGGGCTACAAGCTGTTAGAGAACCGTCCTGTTATAACAATAGTAAAGTATATTCATTTTGGTACATGTGCTATCAGGTCATCTCAGGCAGAAGAGATATGAAACATGCTGAGGTTCTCACCCCTGCATTAAATGAAGGAATTATCCACGTACATACACGTAACTCTGCAGATTATCATAAAATCTTTACTCGGTAATTTTTGCTCCAGATTCGGAGTCTTTCGTTCAAAGCATGCAGAGTACAAATAAGAGCAGCTTTATCTAGTAAAAGCTGGTTTAACCCAGTGCCCTGAAAGAGACGAAGAGCAGTTGCCAGGAAAAGTGTAAGGGCATACTGCCAGCATTCAGTGATCCAGGAGATCTCAGAAGCTTTATGAGCCAGAAAGACGGCTTTCTTCAGAATCGCTGATGGATTTTCCTTCCATGAATCTTCAACTCTTTGTTCAATATTCAGTTGCAGCCTTTATTTACTACATATTTTTCAAATCCACATCAGATCCCCTTTTCAATGGGAGCTTTGGTTGAATGAATAAGTTACTCCAATAACTTAAAACACTTTTGAGAAAACACGATGCAAACAAAACAGACTGAACATCAACAAAGTTATTTTTCATTTTATACAAATGATTTATTTTCATCACCTGGGAATACTGCAAAATGATTGCTATGAAACAAAACCAGGTGCCGAAACCACCTAACAAAACATGAGAATGCAAATTCTGAGCAAAGAAGTACAAGCAACCAGAATTAAGTACCACACTGTTACCACAAGGAATAAGGTGCCTTCTGAAATCTTCAACATGACTATTTCTTTGCATTTCAATTTTGACATAGATTGTCTCTCCGCATACTTGTGTGCTATATGCAAGCGCAGCAACAGGGAGAGCATTTATATTAGTTTTATCTTTTAGCTTTACTTCCAGCAAGTAGAGATTACAAGGAATCAGTTAATACATAGACTTGGCAGTCTATCCAGAAGTGATTCCACAGCAGATTTACGAAGCCCAGAAAATACAGGATATATTCAAAGTTACGATGAACCATTTTGCTTTAAAAAGGATTCAAATCTAGGTCAGGTGCTCATATCAGCTTCTTTCTTTCATATATTTTTTTTACAATCCTTTGCAGTTGATAGAATAAAAATATCTACATGCTACCAGCATAGCACACAAGGTGTCAAGGCAAGAAACAGATGGAAAGCTTTAGATATTAAGAGAACTACCAAGCTGAGGACTGGTGACAAAGGTGGCTGAGTAAGTTTCCTGTACTGAGTCAAGTTTGGAAGAAATCTTCCCCAGATCTTGACTTCATGATTTTCCGAATGAGATTTGGTGACTCTTGCATGCGGAGTGCCATAATGACAGCACTTCAACCATGAAGCTCTTCTTTTTTTTTTTTTTGGTTTTAAATTCCTTTGTCTTAAAAGATCACAGAATATCTTTCTTGCTTGAGAGCTGGCTTCACATTACTGATTCATACTATTGACAGTCAGTTTTCCTACATCTGTTTTTTTTCATCCCAGATTAGCACATACCTGTATTTGAGAAACTTATTTCTTACATAGTAACACTCAGCAGGTGGCTTTAACCTTTTACATACCAGGAGTTGACCTTGTACATACCTGAAGTTCATGTTACAACACAACATGAACATGTGACTGCTGAAATCTCTTTGTGAACCCCAAGTTATCACTGATGACAATATGTGTTCATGTGTTTGTTGAAAAATTGGCGAATACTACACTTTTCATGTTCCAGACAAAGAGGAAGACAGAGAGATTTGCACGATTAATTTTTGTGAAGAATAAGGATAATCAGCTAGTTTGCCAATCCCACGTTAACATACTTTAGCCCCTAAAAAAAGCCATTTTCACTTTTTTTTCCATATCATGTATTGTAGTAAATACAACAATTATTCTGTATGTGCACCTCAAAATGGCAAAAATTACACTCCTTTTTAGGAAATAAAGCGATCTAGTTACAGTATAGGCTGGGAAAAAAGCAGTAGAAGGAAATCTATAAATTCAAAGTATTTATCCTCTCCAAGCAAACAAGTACTGTCCACTTCCTTGTATTAATAGTGTAAGGTTCAACTACTCGCTCACCTTAAAGTCCTTAGAAAGAAGCCTTTCACTCATTAATCCTCATCAAGTCCTCTTTCTACTAAAGCTTTCTTCAGTACAGTTTCTACATACATTTGGATTTTCTGACAGCTCATGAGACTGGAAGGTCCACTTCCTTATGTGAACATAAAAAGATATTGGAGAGAAGATAGGAATTTCCAGCTACCAGAGACAAGTGCCTACGAAGATTATACTATTTTCTTACAGGTCTCATGAAGAGAGCCTAGGACTGGCCCCTGCTACTACCAGTCACTCATATTTTATGACAAAATACAACATCAAAATCATTTCTTCTGGATGTCAGATTCTTAACATGTCTGGATGCCAACACCGCCCTGAAAGGCAAAGTTCTGGGGCTGCAGTGCTTGTACTGCAGGTCTGAACTAGGGAGTGAGGCAGTTACTAAGCAACACAATATTCAGCTAGTGATAGTAGCTTGGGGAAAAGGCACTAAACCCCATTGACTTATCTCTGAAAAGCAGCAGAAAACAGACAGGCCTTCTGGACTCAGAGCACTTTGCTCCAGCCTTGCCACAGCATCTCCACACCATGTATCACTTCATGCTGTGCTTGCCATCACCTTTCAATCTGCATTCAGCTTGTTGATGGTATGGTGAGGCCACAACTCAAATACTGTGTTCAGTTTTGGGCCCCTCACTGTAAGAACATTGAGGTGCTGGAGTGTGCAGAGAAAGGCAAAAAAGCTGGTGAGGGGTGCAGTGCACACTTTATGAGGAACGACTGAGGGAACTGGGGTTGTTTAGCTTGCAGGCTCAGGGGGGGACCTTCCTGCTCTCTACAACTACCTGACAGGATGTTGTAGAAAGATGGGGTTGGTCTTCTTCCAAGGAACAAGGAATAGAACATGAGCCTCAAGCTGTGTCAGGGGAGGTTTAGGTTGGGTATTATGAAAAAATTCTTCCCTGAAAGGGTTGTCAAGCACTGGAAGAGGCTGCCCAAGGAAGCGGTGGTGTCCCTATCCCTGGAGGTATTTAAAAGATGTATAGATGAGGTGCTGAGGAACATGGCATAGTGGTGACTTCACAGTGCTGGGTTAATGGTTGGACTTGATAACCTTAAATGTCTCTTCCAACAAAAACAATTCTATGTTTCTACAATTTCAATACAAGAATTCCCTGCCTTGCTTTGTCCTCCTGTAAGAAGAGAAGAGAGCAAACTTTCTCAAACAGAACACCAACTAAGGTATTCAGCTCCTGTGAGCCACTGAATAGTGTAAAATTTTAAAGCAGGTCCTGCTTTGGAATACTTTTTTCCATCACCACCAGATGCCAATTCCAACCCTAACAATGCAGCAAGCGTATGTTATTTTCCTACTTTGTTGTTATCTCTCAATGCCAAGAAGGTCAAAGGCTACTGCTGTTAGAGGAAATGCAGTGCATTTTTTATTACCATAATGGATCTGAAAATTCAGACTGAGCATTAAATGTAAACAGGGGTACAAAAGGCCAGCAATTTTTAAATACTGCTTACCACTTAACAACTGTTTCTCATTTTGATTTGGCAATACAAACTAAACCTCTGTGGTCTAAGTAATAGAAATTCTTTCTGTGTTATTTCCAGAGAACTGTTTTTGGTAAATGCAAAAAAACATCCTTGATACATGCAAAGATATTTGATAAAGACATTTAGAGGATATACATCATTAAAGTTGTGTGCTCTAGCTGTATTTTAAATTTTAATTAATGCAACATGTTTCTTGAAATAAAATATGCTTCTTTTTTTCCAATAGAATAACTGTTTGGATTGATCAAATCATGATCTCATCTGAGTTTGGTTATCAAAGCAGAAATTATCCATCACAAAGTCTTTAGCAGCTACCATTTGACTGTTAAACGACAGCTTCTAGCTAATGCTTTCATGTACCTACTCGTCTAAGAACTGCCAGGGTCCATGGTGGATTAGTGAAAATATTCTTTAACCTTTTGACTACTCTGGTGTTCAAAAGCCCATGATTAAAAAAAATACTGAAACATTAAATAGCTAGGATGCTGGATGTGAATTTCACATACAACTATTAGCCACGATATTTAGCTAACAAATTATACTAACTATTATTTACAAAATTAACTATCACAACAATATTTAGCTAACAAATAAAACCAAATGCATAGCCCCCATTACACATATTCTAAGTTTTCTTACATAGTTTGAGAATACTTAAGATTTATTCTGAAGTTGCTCTAATGACATTAAATCCAATATACAACATTTTGTTAAAAGCACTGTTAAGTCACTAAACTTTCGGTTTGAAAAAGCGAACCTCCTCTCATTAACTCAGATTTTCACTTTAAGTACTGAAAATTTTTCTGTCTCCCCACAAGCTAACGAGAAAAAGGGATGTCTGAAAGCAATGCATCTGCGCAAGCTGATTCTCACAGACTTTGAAGAGTTGAGGAGAAGCCTCTCCCATGTGTTCATAGGAACCCACTGCCAGTTTCAGAACTGCCCAGCTACCCAAGAGTTATCCACAACAGTAAAAACATGTGCAATTTTCACAGAACTGGGAAACAGCAATTCATGTCAAGATGTAAACTTCCCAGAATCTATTGTCATAGAACTGTGTCTTCCTCCACTTTTCTGAGGAATGTTAACCTCAGGAACTCTAGATAATGGATGCATCTTCTCTTTTATCCCCTACTGGAAACCTTTCAATATTTTCAGAAAGATACCGTTGTTAGCTCCTTTTTGCAGACACTTCTTTCAAAACTTCAGCTGTTTTTCAGATACTTTGTTTGGAATAAGCAGCATTTAAACTAGAAAGAATCTGATTTGTGGACAGCCTTCCTCTCTACTCATTGCCTACTTACAATTTCAAGTGTGCTACAATTGAATCTCACAGTCAAAAAAGAAAGGAGCTCAGTATTCTTACAGCAACTAGAGGGTTTAATGCAGACAATGTGAGATGATTGATGACATCATTCCTCTTCATCATTACCTCTGAGAACCACTGTTAGCAACCTGAAGAGGATTATAAACCTCTGGAAAATGGGGTTTCTAGTCAGGTAAGAGTTGATCCAGTGTTAAGGAACCTGACACTGGTTTAAACAACTATTTTCTATTGTTTGATATTGTTTCCTCCTAGGTTGTTGCACTGATTTCACTGACTAATTTCTCTGTAGACACTACAGGATGAGAAGGCACTCAGTCCTCAGTGGTAGACAGCACAATTAAGTATAAATCATGTTGGGTTTTTTTTCCTGTACACTGAAATAGGAAATTCCAAAGCTGTTCTATTTCACCACCACTTGCTTCTGAGGTTCCACTGTCCATGTTCTAAAGCTGCCTCTGTCTGGCAGCATTTCCATTCACCATCAGACATGAGACTGTTACCAACAAGAAGGTTATGGAGAACTGTCGTATCATTTCCTGGATAAGAAAAGTCTGTCTAACAGCCATAGCCTGCAATGATACAGCAGGAAAATGACCGCAGATATAAACATCAAGCCTTCCTCTGCCTTGTTCCTATACTATGAAACTCTGACAGATCTGTCTGTGGAGGCTCAAAACCAGTAAAAATTGTAATCCCATAAAGGACCCAGCCAACTCGATGAACCCTACCATCTTCCCTCTGATTTTTAAATGGCAGTAAACAAACTTCTGACAATTTGAGCAGAGGTGAATTAAACCTTAGTCTGAACAAGCTGCATGACAGTAGGAATCAGAAACACAGAATCTAGTTTATTTACCCTTTTATTTGTTTTCCCCTACATTTAAAAAAGGTAAACATCTTTTTTTTTCAACTTTGTGATAAAAGCTGCAAAAATCATTGCTGAAAAATGAGGTCAGCTGTTCCTTCTGTTACACTTAGTAATAGCAAGAAGCAATAAACAAAGGAGAACCAACACCATTAAGTTACTTTGCCTACAGTAAAGAGGATCCCTGCCACCACTCTCCTTAGGAGAAGTTATGATTTTGGACTTAAAAGCACAAGCTAGAAATTAGTAGTTTTGGATTTTGCATTGATTCTGGTTTCTATTAGTGTGTTTACGTCTAGGTTTCCTCCGCTTGAGCAGGCTGCTAATGTTCTCTGTGGCACTCAGTATCAAGTTCCCTTCAGAATCTAATAGAACAATCAAATGTGTGCTCTCATGTAGACACTGACTGAGCTCTGCCAGGCTTCTACAAAGCCTGACATTTTTGGCTACTTTTGCTGGAATACTTCTCTTAAAAAAAATGACATTGTCATCCAGAGGAATATTCCTCACTCTAAGTATAACATTAGGTTACAGCCCTCCCCATTCCTTACCTTTTCTTCATTAACATTCTGGATCCTGCATTCTAAAAAAGTAATTCTCATTTTTCCCCTCTTGAAATATACACAGTTTCTCTCTTTAGTTAGTCCTTCATGAGTTGATCCTATCTGAATGGAACACTGTGTCCTAAACCCTAAAGAAATGACCAGATGTGCCAAGGTACCATTAAACACAGAGTTATCCTCTGAATTTTCCTCCTGTTCTGCAGCCTTGGGCAAAACCTCTGTGTGGTAAGTTTCACACGCCATCTACTAATTAGTGGTAACTCAATCGGAAAAAAAGCGACATTACTTCCCAAAGGACAAAAGCAGGTTACTTTGATTTTCCAAGTAGGTCATTCACTCTTCAAGTGAGGAATGGCTGACATTCAGACGTAACACTAATACAGCAGTGGCAGCTGTTGTCAAGAATGTCAGCTTCTTCCAGCTCTGCAGTCTCACAATGACATTTTATACCTGCCTTGTTTTGATCTACTGCAGATTTAAAATGATTCGGCACATACCTTTACATGCCAGTACCTTCCCACTGGGATGTCACCAGTCACCATTACTTATGACTTTGTTAAATCAATAACTGTCAGTATGCAGTTTAAAAAACTCTGTATTTTCCACAGATGGTTATTACGTTCTGTATTTCTACCTTTCAACCAGTAACTTCTACTTCTCAGTCTCACACAGGCAGAACGCTTTCATGTACACGCTTTAACACATAAGCCACAGAAACGGTGGATAAAAAGTGACCTGCAGAAATTGAGATTTCAATGTTCAGATATTTTAGTCCGTAATATTTATATGCAAAAAAAGCTATTTCGAACCTTCTAAAATTTAGCAGGACTTTCTCCACCTCCTATTCAATGGTCTTCCCAGAATTATCTGTAGAGCCAGGTTTAAAGCTGTAGGGAAATGAGCATCGTTTCTGTTACCTTTGTTTTCCAAATATTGAGTATTGCAAAGATAACAGTTTGCCGAAAACAGAGCTCCAAAAGAAGGCTACACTGTAATCATCACACTTTTCCAGTGATCTTCAGGAAAGTTGGCACATTGTCCAATATAACACCGTAAATTAGTTCTCTAGTGCTAACACTTTTTTTTTTACTGTATGGAAAAACTCACTTGATATAACTATGCCAAGAATATAATCTAATGACATTAGCTCAGTTTTTGGGAGGGAGGAACAAGGTGGAAATCAATCCGCTCAGTTTGCTAAAGGCTAGCAAACAAAACAAAAAGGTGAGGGGGGGAATGGGGCAAACCAAACTGAAGATACTTTTGAAAGAATCATTAAAACTTAATGGACTCTCATGAATTGTCAAGGAAGGTAATCCTTGCTCACACCTTCAAAACAGCGCATACGTGCTGTTCTAGACTGTCTTTCCACTTACCAGGGAAATATAGGTAAAAGAAATAAGAAACTTCACACCTCCAAAAGACAGATGAATCTGGGTAGCCTTGCTATTGCCATAATAGTTTAAGCACACAAGCCCCGCTACTTTCAGCTTGGCTTTTTTTCTTTTAATGTTGTGCAAGCTCCATTTCAAGTGGCAAAGCTCAAGATCATCCGTGATTTATTTGCAACTTTGCTTATACAAGAAGATGAGCACAAACAGGTCCCAACTTTTCTCAAATTCTCTCCAGATCTGAAGAAGTGTCTAGGAGATTAAAAGCTTTCCTACTTTTTTTACAATGATGGTAATTATTCTAACACAAGTTACAAACTCTATTATAAACCTTGTTATAACATAGGGCTTCAAAAATTTTATTTAATTTGCAAATACACACATAACCCCACTTATCAGAATATTCTTCTTTGTACATCTCAAATCCAGAAAGCATTTAAATTCGGATCACAGATACTGTTCTTTGACTGCGGATTTGTGATACCATTTCTGTAAGGAACAAGTACTTAGAGGTGCTCTTCATAAAAATCATGAAGTGCTCAACATTTTTTGACGTGACAGTAAAACAACCAAGCTTGAGAAAGTATCAAACAACAAAATTCAAGTCCTCTCCAAAGCCCAAACTCAGGTTCTTATCTCTGTTGATGAAATTTATAAACACTTCGGGTTTTATAAACTATCATTTTCTAAGTACACAGAAGTTACAGTTTCTAAACTTGCAGCTTAAAATTTCTCCACAAGTTGATTATTAACACCTTCACTTCAAATCTGTGTTGAAGCTCAGAGATTTAGAGATCTGATTCATATAATTTTGCCCTATTCTTTAAAGAAACTCAACTGGCTTGGAAGATCTCGGAGGTGAATTGATTTATGGCTGTTATTCTCACACGCTTAAAATAAAACTCAGCGTTCACTGGCAATAAGAGCAGCACCTTGTTAAGAAGACCTTTAGCCTAAAAGCTTGCAACTCCTGGGAGCAAGGGGGAACAAAATAAACATTTTCAACCATTCCACTACTAGTTTGTAGCTTTTTACAGTAACCCATGAAACAAGGGTTCCATTCTCATGTATTGTGGTACTGAAGGACTAATTCTTTTCATGTTCACAATACTGTAGAATTTAGAGCAGAACTGAATGCACTAATTTTACTCATGTGATCAAGTACTTAAACAGGAAAGTCATCAACTGAAGCAAACACCTGCTAGAGCTAGTAGCACATAAATATGCTTCAATATCCGTTCTGCAGGTGACAGCAGGACTACAGTAAAAGTGAGTAAAAATAGCTTTTCCAAGCTCTAGGTTCACTTCAGTGGGAAATTCTTTGCACACACTGAATTCAGATGAAATCTGAGCTGAACAGAAAGGTCCTGCTTTTGTAAAATGGGTCACTGATCTACTTAATCCTGGGCCAGCAAGCTGGTTCCCTCGCATACATTCTGACTAATCAGACTTGATGGCACGGCACTAGGGAAGGCTGAAAAAAGACAACTCCCAAACAGCTGCTACTTGACCTTATTGACTGCTCTTTCCAGAGTGTATTAAGGAAAGAGAATTTCTTTGATATATGGTCATCATCATGACATAAATTGCACTACGCTTCCTTTGTTTGCGTATGTTTCAAAGACAGAAAACATGTTGATATTCTATGGTAAATAACACTCCCGAGCACTGTGTTCCATAATAAGCAGCTTACAAACCCAGTGCCAGAACCTGCACATGACGCCTTGCAGAGCTCTGTTTCCTTTCCTAGCTGGTCTGTTCTTTTAACATTTTAATTTCTTTAATTAACCCTTGTGTCATTTCTACTACTAAGCACTGCTCTGCCATGTGATGACAGTGATTCAATTTTATTTATTTTTTTAATAATGTTACTGTCCCTCCAAAAATATTAAGCAACCATTAACACTCAAATGGCTTAATGCTTAAAGGACAATTAAATTTGGAACAATTTGAACTCATCAATGTTACAGTGTTAATGTTTCGTGCAATATTAGTGGCCAACCCCTCTTACCTAAGCAAGAGTTATCCACCAGAGTCAAAAAAGCAAGAGGATCTCATTAGTTACAGCTTTAAAACAATTCAGATTACTCTTCCAGGGTGTTGTACACGTAAACTTTTTTTTCCTTACTCCTTCCTGTGTCTACCTTCATAACTTGGAATCGTTCAACAGAATCACAGGATTGTTGGTCAGAAAGGACATCTAGAGATCATCTAGTCCAACCCCCTCACCAAGGAAGGTTTGCTTAGGGCACGTTACACAGGATTGCCTAGGTCACTGATTAAGACTTACCAGATACCAGATCTAGTACTGACCCCTGGGCAACAACACTGGCTACAGGTCTCAAACTTGACCCTGCACCACTGATCACCAAACTCTCAGCTCTGCCACTCAACCATCTCTCAATCCACCTCACTGTTCACTCGCCTAACCCACACTTCATGAGTTTCCCAATG
Organism: Ceryle rudis; assembly: GCA_033439905.1. Lineage (NCBI taxonomy): Eukaryota > Metazoa > Chordata > Aves > Coraciiformes > Cerylidae > Ceryle > Ceryle rudis. The sequence goes on along the minus strand of JAAGNO010020765.1, from coordinate 58,112 downwards.
AGGATGTTATCGGAGACATTGACAAAAGCCTTCCTGAAGTCATGGTAGATGACATCCACTGCTCTCCCCTCATCTAGCCAGCCAGTTATGACATCACAGAAAGCTATCAGATTGGTCAAGCATGACTTCCCATTGGTGAATCTGTGTTGACCTCTCCCGATACCTTTAATCCATGTTTTGGGATGACATCCAGAACGATTTGTTGCCGTGTTGACAGGGAGGGAGGTAAAATTAACCAGTCTGTAGTTCCTGGGTCATTCTTCTTGTCCTTTTCGAAGACTGCGTTGACAGAGGTTTTCCTCCAGTCCTAAGGCATCTCTCCTGTCCTCCATGGCCTTTCAAAGATGATGGAAAGTGGCACAGTAATAACCTCAACCAGCTCTCCCAGCACCCATGGGTGAATTCCATAAGGGACCATGGATTTATGGATGTTCAGTTTGGCTAAGTGGTCTCTAACCTAGTCCTCCTCTACCAAGGGCAAGTGTTCCTCTCTCCAGATCTCTTATATCACCTCCCAGGTCTGAGATTCACGACAGCCGATTTTAGCGGTGAAGACCAAAATAAAGGCAGCATTCAAGAACTCTGCCTTCTCTGTCTTCTGTCACCAGGGCACCCACCTCATTCATCAGTGGGCCCACATTTTCCCTAGTCTTGCTTCTTCTATTGATATACTGAAAAAAACCACCTTTCTTGTTGTCACTGATGCCATTTGCCAGATTCAAATTCAGGTGGGCCTTAGCTTTCCTCTCTGCGTCCCTGCATTCTCTGACAACATTCCTATTTTCTTCCCAAATAGCCAGTCTTGTTTTCCACATTCAGTAAATTTTCTTCCATTTGAGTTTTTCCAGAAGACCCTTACTCATCCATGCAGGTGTCCTACCTCCTCAGCTTGATTGCGTACTCATAGGGATGCACCAATCTTGAACTTCGAAGTAGTACTGTTTGAATATTGACCAGCTCTTACAGACACCCCTACCTTCTAGAGTCCTGACCCATGGTATTCCACTGAGATCTTTAAAGAGGTTCAACTTAGCTCTTCTGAAGTCCAGGGTTGTCATCCTTGTTATTTCTACTCCACCATCTCATGGTCACTGCAGCCAAGATTGTCCCCACCCTTCACATCCCCAACAAGTCCTTATTTTGTAATGCAAGAACCTGCAGTGCACCTCTCCTTATAGGTTCTTTTACCACTCGTATCAGAAAGTTATCCTCAATGCTCTGCAGGAATCTCCTGGGCTGAGTGTGTCTAGCCATGTTACCTTTCCAGCAAATATCAGGGTGGTTGCTGTGATCATGAGGCTGCTTTCAGCTCTCTGTGAAAGGCCTCATCAACCTTCTCATCCTGATTAGGTGGCCTGTAGTAAACACCCACCAGTGTCTCCCATGTTACCTTGTCCCTTAATTCTTACCCATAAGCTCTCAACAGGTTCTTCATCCTCTCCTAGGCAGAGCCTGGTGCATTCCAGGTGCTCTTTCACATAAAGAGCCACCCCACCTTTCTGACCTATCTTTCCTGAACAGTGCATGGCCATCCATGACAGCATTCCAGTTGTATAAGCTATCCCACCACATCTCCTAATTGCAGTGAGATCATGGCCCTGCAACCACACACAGACCTCTAGTTCTTCCTGTTTGTTCCCCATACTGTGTGTTAGTGTATAGGCATGTCACAGAGGTAGTCAAGCATGCAAGTTTCCTTGGAGGAGAGTGGGAGGATATACCATAGTCATACACAGCCCCAGGGTGGTGTGCCTTCTGGTTCTTGCCTTTGGAGGTACCTAAGGAGCATTTCTGTCAAGTGTGGTCAACCTGGCTTATTCCCCCGGGTGAATGCACTGACATGAGCATTTCTATCTGGACCCCACCCCCGCAATCCTTCAGTTTAAAGCTTGTTTCACTAAGCTGGCCAGCCTGCTACCATTCTCTTCCCTTTTCCAGACAGGTGTATCCCATCCCTCTCTTAACAGGTTATACACATTGGTTTTTATGACAGTAGGACATTCTTCAAAGCCCTCTCGACAACACCCCAGCCACATAGCCAGAAGGTGATGTGCATTATGTCTTTCTGTCTGGCTACCCCCTTTCTTACACAATGTTTTTTTTTTCCTTGTACCCCTAAGGCTTCACAGTTCTCCTTGATTCTGCTCAGCTTCTGATTTGCTGTGTCTTTCGTACTGACATCAAAGAGTGACAGGGGAGAGTCGTCCGTGCCTTTGATATAGCTGTGGTACCCTTTCAGTAATGTCTGTGATCTTAGCTCCCGGGAGGCAGCAGACCTCTCGTGACTGTCAGGTCGGCAGATGGTGCCTCACTGCCCTTTAACAGAAAGCCACCCACCCCGAGTACCTGTCGTTTCATTTTGCAGTGTTTACTGTGTGCTGCTTTTGCAGCTACTTCCTGCGGCCCTTGTCCACGGGTGTCTGTGGTTGTTAAAATCTCCCATTGGCGGATGCAGCTGTGGAAGGTGGTGACTGAAGGGGAGTCTTGCTTTTGGGAGTTACCAGCGTCCAAAGTGCCTCAACATATGGTGGTGTCCTCAAAAGGACCGTGCTTGTGAAACCCCCCATCTATCTCCATCTCAACTCTACCGAATTGGGCAGCCTCTCAACAGTTTCTTGTATATCTGCCACTTGATGCAAGCGGTCATCAACAAGTGCACAAAGGGACCTTCCCTCTTCACCAGGGTTGGGGCAATCCCCGCAGTTACTGCCTGCATTCGGGTCTCCTTTGGTACCAGATCTGTCTGGGTGGTTCCATCAGACATCACTGGGGCCCCCTGGGAAGAAGCAGTGGTTTTAGTCCTGAGGCCAGCACCTCCCATTCGGTGGAGCCCTTTGCCCTCTGCTGTGGACCTACAAGGAGGTTTCAGCGACCTCCCTGCAGCTGAGGAGCCCCGACTGCCGCAGCGCTTAGCGCCCTGCCTCGCGCAAACCTCCGCGCCGCGCGCTGGCTCATGCGCCGCGCTCCTGGCCGCTCGCGCTCTCCGGGGCAACGTTTGAAGGCAGGGGATCAGCCGCAGGGGGGGCTGCTCCGCCCGGGCCGCCTCAGCTGCCCGGCCCCGCCACAAGGAGCCGCTCTCCCGGCTTCCCAAAGCCCTCCAAAATGCCCTCCGCTGACCACCCTGCAGCTGGTCCCTCGGCGACTGAGCGCCCTCGAACTGCTGGGCTCTGCTCGCCCGCGTGACGCCACCCGCCGCTTGTTTGCCCGGCGCTCGCGAGGGGCTTCTTTAGTGACGGGCGGGGCGGTCACGCGAGTGGCCGTTGGCGCATTAACGGCTGGTCTCGAGCTGCCGCCCGGGACGCCTCAGCTGCCGCCCACCCGCTGCCGGCCCCGGCCCGGCCGAGCCGCTCTCCCGGCTGCGGAAAGTCCCCAGAGGAGCCCCTGGGCGGCCCTTCCCGCCGCGATTCCCTTCCCCGGTGCGGACTGGCCCGCACTGGGGCGTCGATGCTGTTCACCAAAGACGTTATAAAGTGTAAGGGAAGAGCCACTAAAAAAAATGTCTAAGTCTGCAGGACAGGTTCTGACTTGACAGCAGCTTTGTAAACTATTAAGACAATATTTGTACTTAAACTCTCTGAAGGCTTCAAAACTTACTTTAATTGTGTGTGCATGACTGGTAATTGCTTCCCCCTCCAATAACGCTCTGTGTGTAATTCGATTATCTCAAACCATGAAGGACAGTAACCTTTACTTGAACACTTCCAAAAAAATCTGACAAAATAAACTTATAAATAATTAGACTTCATCAAGATATAACTAATGCCTGACACACTACCTACTGATAATTGGACTTATGACTAAGAAAAATACTGTGTGAATGATAGCTAAAGATGACATCCTCATGCAGTTCTTTCATTTCCTGGTGGAAATAAAACCATTCCATATATTTAATAATATATTATTTCATTTCCTGTAAGATACCACCCACTAATACTGAATGCTACTAATGTTTGTAATATTTTTGCAGCACACCGGTTTTAAAGCAGTAATTCCAGCCTGGTATTTTCCTCCTTTCTTGCACCAAGACCTTTTATTCCCTATTAATTACCCTAAGAAAATTCTGTAACTTCCTTCAGGATGAGGGACTTGGGTGGATGTGAGAAGGACTTCAACGTGCTTTCAGGGGAGCTGCCATAGCTCATCTTCAGGATCAGCCTTGTGAGGGGCCACAGATCAGGACCGATGGGGTTTGCCCATCAAAACTGAGCTGCTAGCTTGGTGGGAACCTTTCGCATGAGGTAACCACATTAATCCATAAAACCACGGAGGTGTGCCTGTGTCATCGCATTTAGAAATTCTTCATGTGGTTGGAATACGGAAAATGGTTCGACTGATGAAGCCTCTATGCACTGTCACGGGTTCATGTTTCCACCTCCCACCACACCAAAATACTCGATCTCAAAATGCACTCTAAAAGAACACCACAAAACAAGCTTACAGCGAGAACTGCGCCTAAAGCCTGACCTTATACAGTAACTAATTTCTGGAATTCACTGCATTTTCTCAAATTTTGCATCAAAACAGGGTCCATCATTAATCTGCCTGCTTCAAGATAATTAGTTTTCATGAATATAACAGAAAATGCAAACCCAAAGTTGGGTAGCTATGGAGGACACACCTTCCACTAACTACCTCTTAGCAATTCAGGACGAACCCACTGTGAGCCAGTTCAAGTACAACAATTCAAAGCTTGGACCATTTCTAAAATTCAGAAACTAGGTAAGATCTTACAGCTGTGCTGACTGGCCGTACTTTTTTAGTGTTCACTATGAAGAAAATACACACCTTGCACTTAAATTTTTTTTCATTTTATGAAAAAAAAGTCTTCAGTGCTTTGTTGCAAAGCTTTAACACACACACTTTATACTACAAAACACTGACACTAAAAACTAAGTACTAAAAAAGAGCTGGCTAGAAATTAACCTCATTAAGGGAAAAAAGGTAGCACCAAAAAGTTGATTTAGGTGCTTAACTATGAATCTCTCTGTCATCTTTACTTCAAATCCATTTGTTCCCACACACGTTTGCCCACAGGACAGGTGCCTCAAAATTCCCCCCAGGCTAAAAAGGAAAGACTCCCTCAAAGCATTCCTTTTCATCCTCCGAGGAGAGGCAAGTTCCTATTCTTGGCCAGTCATTCTTAGAAACTAAAATATCTGCATGAATCCTTATAAATGCTCCGAGAGAAAACCTGGAATCATTTGTTTTGGTCTTCAAAATAGCTTCATCCAAGCTGTCAGAAGATTCCAAACAACTGAAAAGATGCATTACTAAAGCTGGCTTAAAAATCTTTAAAGTAACCACGTACCAATACCACGTGCCATTCTACTGCAGTCTATCAGTGGATATATTCCAGTTTATGTCACTGAGTTCATCTTGGAAGGAAACTAGAATGAAAAGTGGCTGCTATGGACACTGAGGGGCAAAATGAAACTGTGGCATGTTACACTTGGTAAGCAACAATCTATTCTACTGCACCATCACTAAGAGACCCACAGGTGGGGAAATAGTCTTTTTTAAGAAATACAAATCCTTAGCACATAGAAGACCTCCAACAACTCCGTTTTAATGAGCACTACACCCTTGTGTCAACCTTAACCCCCTTTCCGTTAACTCCTTTCCAAGTATCCTACAGGAAAAAAAACCCCAAACCATCAATATGTCCTATCTGCAATCCCAACACGCAGCCATAAGGTGTCTGGCATCAGATGTGCATTCAGTGCTGTTTCTTTTACTACATTAAACTTGGAAGAAAAAAAAACAGAAAAAAAAACACAAAAACCCCACAACATACCCCACAGAAATGAAATGCACAGGGTGGGACTGAACTAGAACTCAAGACGAACTTTTCAAAAAGTCTAGAAAACTATCAAAGGTCACTTACTACAAGAGATCTCTTGTTTTAGGGATGGCACTGCATGTGAACGAATGCCTTTGCCTTTTTCATAATAATCACAGTATTTAAAGATCATGTACAATCTACCCATTAGCAAGGCTGTGGGAAACAGCCTTCCAAACCCAAAAAAAGGACTGAAAAAAATAACTTGTACTTTTAATGTCTGGAGGTGATGGAAATAAGTGTAAATTTTAATTCACGAGGTTTTTTCAGTGTATACCAAGAAGCATGGAAAGATCCTTAATTTATTTCTTCTTACAGCTTAGTGTAAAGGTAAATAGACTATCCATTAGGTTTAAAATTGTATTTCACCAATTCCATTGGATATCCAAGACCTTATCATCACAATATTGGTTAAAGTATGGCAGCAGTAAATGTCATGTCTGTCAAGCTGTACTGTTCTGAGCCAATCCATGTTAGATTTACTCTGAGTAAATGTCAGTGCTACCGAGAGCTCCCAGAAAAAGCAGATTTTTCTTTACAGAGAAGCATTTAACGATAAATTGTCTGGCTAGTACAACAGCAGCAAGATAATGACCAGGTCTTGCTTCCTGGGATGATTTGAAAGATGTTACATGACTGATTTTTCACCTCAAGGCAGTTTTCACCCTATTGCACAGTTACCTCTCCACCCCTCCAAGGTGACATTTACCAAATGGCTACATATCCTGGCCTGAGTGTCCCCGGGTTCTTCTAACTGCTCCACTATGCTCCTTGGAGGTGCACTTTGCCAGCTGCCTAAAGCAGGAAAATTCCATACCATAAATTTTAGGTTTACACAATCTAACCTCTTATCCCACTGCAAAGCCCGTCTTGGGCCAACAGGGGAACTGACTGACTGACTGTGCCAGACATGAAGCATTACTTGGAGCTGAAAAGAAACCAGAAGAGCTAAGCTGAAGCTGGGAACTATCCTCCCAGTGATGCCATGCAGCTCCTGCCTCTACAAATAAGCCACCTCTCCAAACATAAGTCATAGAAGATTCCATTCATTACTTGATCCAACACACCTGATGCAATCTCCGATCACTGCCCGGTGACAACCCTCACATATCAGACACACAGAAAGCTGAGCTGACCCGTTCTGTTACTTGTTTATCTTACCTGTACATAAATGTCCCTGAATTTATCAGGTTCTGCTGTTTTAAGGCCTGCCTTTAATCCTCATCCTTACATATTCAGTCTGAATTCCCAGACCCTCCAAGCAAGCTTGGCAGGACTCATTCTGTTGCATTTCACTGCCTTCCCAAGATGTTCTCATTTGAAAGGAAACCCCCTTCAGTTATTGATTTCCACCGCTCCTGGTCTTGGATATGTACCACACAACACTGAGAAGTGACAGAGCCTGAATAAATCAGGTCTTTAAAAGTTACATCAAGCTCCAGAAAGCAAAAATGACTCACGCGAGTCACTGACTGACTGCTTAGTGTACTTTGTGGAGGAACTATTTATTTCAATTTATCAAAAAAAATACTTAATAAAGAAATCAAAATTACCACTTGCACAACAGCCTTTTAAAGTGCCAGTCTAGATACAGGTTTCATTCGCCGATTTGTACGGAAGGTGGCATTAACCATGAAAGCATTTCCAAAAGCAAAACAGTTTCCATTTTATCCTCAGTTTCTTAGCTCCTTGAGGCAAACAGAAGATGGCCACAAAAAGACAGAGACAGTAGCACAGGCAAAACCTGAACACTGGGACCTTAATCCTGACCAGCATCTCCAGTGCAGCCAGACACGGGTATTAACAAAGAATTGGCATAAAGGGAAAACGCTCAGCATTCATCTACTTCTTTCTTGCTTCTAAATTACACTGATACCAAAGGAACCAAATAACTCCTTCATATGGTCAGGATCTCTATCTGCTGGGATGAATGTGTAGATACAGCTTATGAACAGTAAGGTTCCCCTCTGCTCCTCACCCTCCAGTTGTTTAAACGAGCATCAGATGTCTCAGTGCTACCACAGTAGGAACACAACTGCAGATAACTGACAATATCGGAGCTGTCAGAGGTTGGGTTACAGTGAAAGTAAAGCTAACGCATTAACTCCATCCTTTCTTTTGAGAAAGGATCCACCCGCAGACTGCACTTGAGGATTGGCATGTTAGTTTCCATTGCTTCCATTTCCCAGACACTCAAAGGACTAAAAAAGGAATCTCTCTTAAAAGCTCTTTGTGATTGTGTTCTCTGAGGAACAGAAGATCCAACATCTTGGGGTTTAGAGAGTGTGTGCTTTGAGGAAAAGACAACCCACACCTCTGGGGTTTAGAGGAGTTGCAACAAAAAGTCCTCTTTCAGGTTATCAGAGCTTATTCCATCTAAGAGTTTGCTGGGAAGGCTCCTTGTTAGCACTGTCTGGCAGAGAACAGTCAAGCAGAGAAGGAATTTCACTTGGAGCTCAAAGAGCAGCTCTGTGCCTAGTCTGGAAATGTGAACAGGAGGTAAAAAGTGAAAACAAAGACAAGTTGGGCAGGCTTAAAATAGATCTGTTTCCCTGCCATTATGGGGAGATGTGCCATAGAACTGACATTCTCAGCAGAGTAGCCTGTCATTTTATGAAATGTTACAATAGAAATCACTCGCTCTGGAGCTGCTTCTTCCCCCTTCACTTCCGTGAAGACAAAAAACCATAACACAAATACGGTATTTTTGTAATCAGAATGCTGTTAAGATTGCGGCATGAGCAAATGTGGAATCTCTTTACACTTTATGGCTGCTGTGATGCAGAATTTAACCATCTTCTCTGCCAGGGAAGTGAGGGCTGCCTGATGAAAACCCCCACTGTCTTGACGGCTGTATGCACACAGACACACCACACTTCAGTAGGGCCTTATCACACAGGCTGTTCTGGATATAGTTTGAGCAGATGAAGAGGATTTCTCCTTTCAGCTGTTACAGATCCTCTAAATCAAAGCTACGCATTACTACAAAGTAGTTTTCCACCTAGACTGGGCCTTTCCTTACCCCTTCTGAGCACTCGGTGTACTTCCGTCTATACATTAGAAAAACTTTGCATCCCTCACTCTGTGTGCCTCAGCCTGGACCACAGTAATTTGGAAAAGGTAATAGCATCTTTAATCCAGACAGCTGTTTCCAAGTAGGTGTTCTATTATATCCTGCTTCGTCTCTGAAGAGCACAGATTTTGCTTTCACTGGTACAACTGGTACACAGGTGACAACTTGATTTACAAAAGGGAGTTGCTGTTTTAACCACATGGTGATACACAAATTGCAAATCTTTCATCTGCATGATGGAGATGATCATGGGTGTCTACAAGTTTAATCAATACCAGACTGGAGAGGTTTCTTAATTCTAGAGTATATTTCCTTAACTATACTCCAGGAAAATGGATCTGCAGCTGTTGTTTCTGCTCACAGGACACCTGTTGTATATATCCACCTCCTCAAAAAAATGAGCTTCAGAAGGTAAAACTTATTCTTAAAGTGGTGTTAAAAAAAAATGTAAAGATTCCAGTACTTCATTTTACAGTGTACACATTTTATAGTTATTTACAACAGGAACCTAGACAGCTCACCTACACATGGTCTTAATTCTTTTTTAGCCTTTAGAGCAAACCCTTCTAATCCTGAAGAGTTTACAAGTGCTTCCATAAAGTCTGCTACCCAGGTCCTCTAAAAATTCCCATGCAGATTTCCTCAACGCACAGAAATTAAAAGGACCTTCTATTTCCTTTAAGACGTTTTAAAAAATGCCACTGCTGCTGTCAGAAAAAGATGAAGGAGTGAACGTCAAGTCATTATGTACAACTCTGGTTTTAGCTTTTCTATCTCAAGAGTGGTTTTTAAGGAGGAAAACATACTATACACATTTGCACATAAAAGCAGCCATGTAACAAGCAAAACCAACGTCACTTGTCTGTGAAAGGATGAAATGCAGGAGCTCAGAAACCACAGGTGAAGGTTGGGGCAGGGGGTGGTGTTGTTTTGGTTTGGGTTTTTTGTTGTTTTCAGAGAGAGAAATTTACACAGGAGATGGAAAGTTTTAGCTGGAGCATGTTATAGAAAAAAAAAAAAATCTACAGGCCCTGAGTAACTTGTCTGAGCCTAATGGCTCTGAAGAGAGTACAGGGTTTGCAATACTTTAGCAAAGATATGGCTGCTAGAAGTCTAAATGTAATTATTTAATATCTCAGTTAACTCCCAGAAGACTCTTGAGTTTGTATAATTTCTCTGTGGAAGACAAGGAGAGTCACAAGTTATAAATACAGATGGGAAACCTAGCGACCTTTTGGATAATATTAAGAACTAAAGAAATTAAAATCAGATGTGATCTTTCCTCCAGTTATATGTTGCTGCCACACATTTCTTTGATTAAGTAATTTAATTCCAAATGCAAAATTAATTTTATTTGTTGTATATATTAACAAATGGCTGAGGCATGCTTTTCACAGATGAGCACCACTTTGCATTAGAATCTTTTTCACAGAATCACAGAATGTTAGGGGTTGGAAGGGACCTCGAAAAGATCTTCTAGTCCAACCCCCCTGCTAGAGCAGGATCACCTAGATCAGGTCACACAGGAACACGTCCAGGTGGATTTTGAATGTCTCCAGAGAAGGAGACTCCACAACCTCTCTGGGCAGCCTGTTCCAGTGCTCTGTCACCATCACCGTGGAAAAGTTTTCTTTATGTTTACTCAAAACCTCCCATGCTCCAGCTTGTACCCATTACCCCTTGTCCTATCACTGGATGTCACTGAGAAGAGCCTGGCTCCGTCCTCCTGGCACTTGCCCTTTACATATTTATAGATATTAATGAGGTCACCGCTCAGTCTCCTTTTCTCCGGGCTAAGATGACCCAGCTCTCTCAGCCTCTCCTCATAAGGGCGATGCTCAGCTCCCTTACACCTTGGTGGCTCTGCGCTGGACTCCCTCCAGTAGCTCCCTGTCTTTCTTGAAGGGGGGTGCCCAGAACTGGATACAGTACTCCAGGTGGGGCCTCACCAGCACAAAGTAGAGGGGGAGGATAACCTCCCTCAACCTGCTGGCTACGCTCTTCTTAATGCCCCCCAGGATGCCACTGGCCTTCTTGGCCACAAGGGCACATTGTTAGCTCATGGTCATGCTCTCGTCCACCATGACTCCTAGATCTTTTTCCCCAGAGCTCCTCTCCAACAGATCAGCCCCCAACGGGTACTGATACATGGGGCTGTTCTTCCCCAGATGCAGTACTTTACACTTGCCCTTGTTGAACTTCATTAAATTTCTCCCTGTCCAGCCTTTCAGCCTGTCCAGGTCACACTGGATGGCAGCGCAGCCTTCTGACATGTCAGCCACTCCTCCCAGTTTTGTATCATCAGCAAACTTGCTGAGGGTACACTCTATCCCTTCGCTCAGGTCATTGATGAATATACTGAACAGCACTGGACCCAGGACCAACCCCTGGGGAACACCACTACCCACAGGCCTCCGACTAGACTGCTCCACTGACCACAACTCTCTGGGCTCTGTCCTTCAGCCAGTTTCCAATCCATCTCACCACACAACCATCCAATACACACCTCTTAAGCTTGGCTGCGAGGATATCAAGGGAGACAGTATCAGAAGCTTTGCTGGGGTCGAGATATACCACATCCACTGCCCTCCCCTCATCTATCCATCTAGTTGTGCCATCATAAAAGGCTATCAGGTTAGTCAATCGTAACTTCCCTTCATTGAATCCATGCTGACTACTCTTGATAAGCCTCCTTTCCTCAACACGTTTTGAGATGGTGGCAAGAACAAACTTTACCATCACCTTTCCAGGAATGGAGGTGAGGCTGACCTGCCTATAGTTACCCGGGTCCTCCTCCTTGCCCTTTTTGAAGATTGGGATGACACTGGCCTTCCTCCAGTCCTCAGGACCTCTTGAAGATTATGGGGAGTGGCCTAGCAATGACCTCTGCCATCTCCCTCAGCACTTGCGGGTGCATCCCATCAGGGCCCATGGACTTATAGATGTTCAGTTTCCTTAACTGCTCTCTAAACCAATCCCCCTGAGACAAAATGTTTCCTCCCTCAACATAACATGCTTTAGTAGTGACACAACTTCTCTCCAAACAAACATTATTTTTGCCTATGTTGTCACACCTGGCTGTATTAACTATCTATGGCTTTTTTTAATTAAGTTGACTATCATTACATGATTTCCAGTAATTTAAAAAAAAAAAAGTTCCACTGAAACCAATTTAAACTGGCAGGTTCTGTTTGACTAATAGGGTATTTCCCAGAAACAGCTAATAGAATGTCTGCTGGTTTGACTTCTGAAAATATTCAATACACAGTAAGTAATTTTTTGCTTTGAACAGAAGTTCAAGTTCTTCATTATTTTTCTTTCTTGCAAGCTATGAACAATAAGCAATTTCTCAAAGAATATCAAAAGATACTAATAGTTAAGTAGTATTTTTATCAGCCTCAGTATTGCCAACCACAAGGTTCAAACATCATGAGTCAGTACACAAAAATGATTAGACTCACATTTACAGCAATAAAATACCATCTCAAAACCTCATCATTTTATTTGTTACCTGGCTTCTGAATGGTAATTGTTTTGAATTCTAGTACTGTCTCATTATCTCTAAAGCGTCTGCTAAACTTTACATCAAACCTTGAAAGACTTTACTGTCATCATACCAACTATGTGCAAATGATTAATAAGATTCTTGGGTGATAAGAAAAAATAAGTAACATTATCAAGGGAAAGATCTGTGGTGGATGACATATGGGGATAAACACCCACTAGTTTGGTAGTCACCATGCTGTAGACGTTATGTTAAATAAATTGCTTTTTAACATAGAGTTTAGTACCTCATGGAAATGAGCAGGGCCAACATTAGTCCCAGGAGATAAAAAGTTTGAGAAAAGAAGGTGGAACTGGAGACAATTTTTGATTCAGATGACTGTAAGCACCTAGTAGTTCAGAATTCCTTCTACGTGTTCCTATTTCCTAGTAGATTATCTCTGGTAGTGATGAATCACCATCAGTGAAGACAAGGTATTCTTGTGAAAAAGAAGAGGGAGGGGAAAAAAAAGAACCCAAAACAACCCAGATCTCTCATCTGTAAAAGGACAACCTCACCAGCCTGATTTAGCCAGCTCTGGGCTCACTAAGTCCACTTAGCACTACTCACAGCCCATTCAAGATACAAATCTATGATTACACAGTCTCGAAGTTTTGCTTTCATATTATTTCAGCTTACTGATGCTCCACAAAAGTTCCACAGAAATAACTGAAACAGTTTGAAGAGAGCAATTTGCTTCTATGCCTTACTGCTGTAGATTTGAAGCAAGCAAGTATCCATCTGCATAATCACTGAAAAAATATCTACTATAAATACAATGCTCACTCTTCAGCGAGACTGTGAGCACCTAATTTACCTTCAAAGGAGATCAATGGGGCAAATGTATGAGACATTACATCACTCAAAAAAAAAATCCACATACTGGTCACAGAAGTGATAGTTATTTTCAAGCCTTCTTGTGGATTTATGCTGTGGAACAGGAGATAGAGACTTTCAGGACAGGATTACTACAGCTCACTGGGAATGAAGGGCAGTTTCTGACAGTCTTCCACTTAAAAAAAAAAAACCCTCAAAATTGTAGAATTTAGTCTTTGATTTAGTCACTTAGATTTAATGGAATGTCATCTTAAAATCATGTTTTCTGACCCACTTGCAGCAATTAAGGCAGCTGGGTCACTTCTCACTCCAGCATATCACAGGTAACACAGGGTGTCAGGGGTTGGAAGGGACCTTGGAGATCTTTTGAGTCCAGCCCCCTGCCAGAGCAGGATCATATAATCTATATATCAATACAGCCAGTTCACTCCTCTTTGTTTATGTGCTGAAAAAGCTTTTCACTCTGATACTGTCCTGGTTTTGGCTAGGATGGTGTTAATTACCATCCCAGTAACTGATACAGTGCTGTGCTTTGGATTCAGTTGGAGAATCATGTTGATAATACACGGATGTTTTAGTTGTTGCTAAGCAGCACTTACTTAAAGTTAAGGATTTCTCAGTTTCCCAAGCTCTGTCAGCAAGCAGGTGCACAAGAAGAGCTGGGCAGCAGCATGGCCAGGACAGCTGACCCATCTAGCCAAAGGGATATTACACACCATAGGGCAACATGCCCAGTATATAAACTGGAAGGAGTTGGCCAGGAAGGGCAGATCACTTCTCAGGGACCAGCTGGTCGGCGGGTGGTGAGCAACTCCACTGTGCATCACCTGTCTGCTCTTGGGTTTATTTCTCCTTTTATATCTCCTTTTTTTTTTAATAATATTCTTTTTAATTACTGTTATATTTTATTATTATTGTT
>JAAGNO010020765.1:15966-43800 GCA_033439905.1 Ceryle rudis | reverse complement strand
ACCCTCTTTGGCCTGATTCTGGGTAGAGTTAGACTAGCATTGTCATTCCTCTCAGAGCAGTTTAAAATGTCCAAGACTATTTTCTATTTTACAGCTCAATAATATCCTGATAATAATTTCATCAATAACCACCATACAGTATCAAGCTCCTTCACATTCCCCTCTTACAACTGTTGCTCCATTATAATATGCCTTCTAATCACTTTGTCATAAATATATGCCAACCAAAAGTAATCCTTTAATGTAGCTGATAAAAATTGGCAAGTGTATTCCAGGTTAAGGTGGCATAAATATTTCCCCTTCAGAATATACACACATAATATATTATTATCAGCATTACACTGACAGATCGAGTAAGCGGCCTTCTCATGCATTGTTACTGACAGTCTTCATTCCTTACGTACATGACCTTTATTACAGATGTACATGTTGTAGGATTGCATTTCCTTTTATTACTCCTACCTGCAAGGCTGTTAAGTTTCTCTACGCGATAGTTTGACAATCTTCTGTCCGACTACCTGTCCCAGATTTATAACTTTTACTTGGAGAACACAACTTGGCCTGAGAAAGCTTCACACAAGACAGCTTCCTAGAAACACATTTTTTTTCAAAGAATAACATAACCCGTTCATAGAGTAAACTACATCTCTATTTGTTACTTCTCAAGTCTTGAAGCATTTCTCTAACTCACACGATTTCTTGCTTCTACTGCATCACAAGAGAGATGAAAACATCAGTTGTCAATTATTATTGTTCACTGCAATTTCTTCTTTCATTTCCCCATCTCTTTAAAATGCATGACAAACCAAAAAGTTTTAATTAGGTGCTAAGTACTTGTCATTTATTAAAATTCAGGTCAGTTCAACTCACTAAAGTGAACCCAGGCAATTCAGTGAAAATGGTTCTTAAAATAACAGGCTCTGTAAACATCATCCAAGTATATTGGTCAGGCAGTATATTCTGACCACTATTAAGCATCACAATGCTCAACCAATTACCTGAGGACTGAAAACTACTGAGATTGGAATTACTCGGGGATCTTAAAAAGAAACTGTTTTGTTTCTTTGCAAATTAAACAATACGTACTTTAGAACTAATGTTTGGATAAATAAATGTTTGCCTTTTAGCACTTCTAGTCCTTATTTTCTTCTATATCTCTTTACAAACTACTACAAAGTATATAAAATAACATCTAGCTAAAAAAATATTCATTTGAAAGTCTACAGAAACTGAACTTGGGTAAGACTGCTCTGCCAAAGAATACTGGCAAAATGATCAACCAAGCAATTGCAAAAAGGTAAAGATCGGTTTTCTTTTGAGAGGCAAACTTTTAGGGCAAAACCCTGGAGGATTTCTTAAAAAATAAGCTACTGGGGAAAAAGAGGCTATTTAAATATGTAAGTTTTTTTAAACAGTGTTAATAAAAGGAAGACCATGCAAAATTACCTTCCTTTTCAGTTTTCTTAAGGAAACTTCTTCACATACAATCAAAACATGACACTGCCTTTGTTCAAAGGAATAAATACAAAGCACGTATTTGCATAGATCTTTTAGCAGTTATGATCGCTACATTTGTTAAGATGACATACAGTATTTTGTAATTTTAAGTCACAATTTTCTTCGGCACATCTAACACAAGTTAGTTGATACTCAACTCTCTCGTGTGCCTGAACAGAGTATGTATGGGATGGGATATGAACATGGAATGAACCATTCACCTGTACTCAGTAAAATACATTCTAACACCAGTGTTAAAGTAGGGTAAACAGTTTCTATAGAAGTCACTGCAAAACTAGAGGTTTTATTTGTGAATAATAAAAGGTATTTTTAAAAAGCAATCTACAAGGCAAAACATCAAACCGAAGAGAAATACGTAACATGTTGACTTGCAATTACAAGCCCTTCTTATTTGAATTAACATTACTCGGGATAGCAACCATAGCCATAAAAAGACATTCTATTTTTCAATCTTTGACAACCAATAATAAGTTAGAAGAGTATCTATCTGCATTGACGTTTCTAGGGCCACCACTCCCAAGAAGATGTTACTTACAATGGAAATTGTACAACAGCTACATCTACAGCTGCGTACACGGATACGGACAAATACACACACCCTCCACAAACCTAACCACCACCATATCAGAGCAGATGAAAAGTCTATTTTGGTAGCAGACCTTGAAAAACATCTCTAAAGGAGAATTGGGAACAGGTGTGTAATATATCACCACCCACCTTTCAACAACTTGCAGTTTCAAGCTTTACTTAATCATAAAATGCATCTATGCATTATATTTAATATCCACGAATGGGTTTAGCTCCTTGTTTAATTATCAAGATAATTGTCGCATATACCATGACACGGAGTGCTACAATTTAGTACTGTGTGCACAAATATGTATTCCCTTCGCTGCAGAGAAATTTATTTAGATGTCTATACAATAGGTGTTCTTAAATACTTGTATTCTGAAAAAGACATCTTTAGTTCCTTATTCACATTTTCAACAAATTCTCAATCTTGTGTACATCACTCAAAACTCCCAGTCATCCTTGTGATGGAGCTGCGAGAACGTGTGAATTCACTCTCCGTGAACAAATACTATTCCACAATTCTAACTCTTGTCATAATGATCTTTATAGGTAACCATTTCCAACAGAGAGCTTACCAGCAAGCACTGGGACTTGTAAAATGTCCACATTGACTTCAGAGGTATATACGGCAACAGGTTTCCGACTCCCTTTCCGGCCAGTACATAGAAAAAACTTACATGAAACTGTTACAAAACCCCAGGTTCATTTGTGCTGTTCTAGAGAAATATGGGGCAGTGCAGTTATCCAGAAACAAAAATTTGTGTACCACTTTCCTTCACGCACAGCTAGATAGTTAATAACAATTAAAATAATCTTAATAAGCCTAGAAATGGATATGGTAGGTAAGATTAAGACCCCATCCACAGAAATTTTTTTGCTGCTTCTTAAGCTCAGTTTTTCCAGAACATTTGTGCTATCCTTTAGACTCCCTATTTTTCACAGCTGCCTCTCTTGGATAGGTTTGCCTCAAAAGCTTGGTATGAACCAGAATTCCCAGGGCCTTGTATAGTAAAAGTTTTTTAAGCCAAGATGTTTCAAAGAGAACACTTCAAAGTCCACACTTCCCAAAAGAAAACACCATTTCGCTGAAAAATATCTGACCAGCCCTAAATACAATAATCTGTTTTTCTGATGGAAAGTTATGCCAGCTGGCCTGATGACCTTTGTTGCTCTTCATCTTTACTATCCTTCTGGTTGCTGAATATATATGCGCTACATAAAAAAAAAATTGACAAAGCAAATAGCCAGTGCTAGTGAACAAAGAGAGAACTTCAAGGCATTGTGGCAGCAAACCACCTGAGAGCATACATTTCCTTTCCTACACTAATGTCTAAATATAATTTCATACAGGTATAACACAAACCATCTTGCCTAGGAATATGGGCCATACACAACAGTTTTATTGGATTACCAATAAAGGATTCATCCTCTTGTGCTTGTTTTCCTGCTAATACACGGCTAGCATGGAGTCAGAAGTTTGCACTTGGTAAACGCCCATTTTTTGTAATCTTACCTATTTTTAGACAGACTATCGCACTGCCAAGAGGTGATACTGCCTACTCTGAAATTGCCAGTTGCCACAATTAAATAGAAAGTACTAATTATGTGGTTTAGTTGAACTTGCCCTTCTTCAGCATAAGTTTTCTTTCAGACATAGATGACTCTTGGCCTGAAGACTGAAAACTACAGCCAGCTTTAGGGGTCTTCTTCCCCTGAAGTTTCATCTTTGTTCACATAAATCAGAAAATCCACTGCAGTTGCTGAACTCTCAGGAATTCTTTTATTCCTGTGACTGTTGCGAGAAGACCACCAATTCTTCTACAGAGAGTAGAGATATTTGCCCGTATCTTGCATTATCGGTAAAGATTTGCTTATTTGGAGTCTTCCTTTAATGCCAAACCTTTGTTTCCTCAGAGAGAGGACAAGTGAAGCACTGGACAGTTTTCCTCCCCAGGTACAGACCAACAATTCTAGGTCTATGCCACAGCCAAACTTTGTCGTCTTGGGACGTGACAGATGTTGAGAAAAAGGAAAGACTTTGCAATCTTCCAAACTTAAAGCCTTTGTTTCTGCCAGGCTTTTGCTAAAGGCACACAGCCTTCAGAGGCCGCATTAAAAATCACAATTCCGATCCATAACCACAAAGAGATTAACAGCTTAGTTTACTCCGAATCATTCTTTCTTTGGCTCTGTAACTTAATTATTAATGAATACTTTATTGTGACTCATAACTCATAGCAAAAGAGAAAGGGATGAGTCTTTAATTACAGTACGTATTTTTACTTAAAGTGTAACACTCACATTAAACACAATCTTCAACCTGTTCAGGCTAGAAATTAAAGAAAACATAAGCCATTATTTTTAGAGTTGTTTGTGGATATATTGTGACTTCAGGCGTTGTAGACTTCTTTCTCTGAAAAGGTCATATCATTCTTCAGAAAAAAAAAAAAGAACAAAACCCTTTAGATTCCTTTTATTTCTTTGTATATCACTATCCTAAAGAAGGTCTGAAGTGAGAAACTAGCCAAGGTTTCAGAACTCCAGTGGAGACATCTTCCAGTTAATCTGACCTCTTTTCCAACAGTAATAACTCAAAAAAATGTACAAGTTCAAACATGCCCTTGATTTGTTTTAAAGGGCACATTTTGCTTTTGAAAACAACATCAGTTCAGATAACTCCTAAAGCTTCTCGCAATAACAGCATTCAAGAAAAAAAACATCATAAATTTTATATCTATAGTATTAACTCTCAAGCTGCCCTGGCTGTTTTAAGTATCTTAATTACACAGGACATGTATAATCAAGGTTAGCTAACTGATGGAAACTAAGTCTGCTGCACTGTAATACTGGTCAGAAAAAGCAGATACTTTTAATTGTGATACCAAGAGACTCTAAGAGATTTTTAGCCAGTTAAAACTGTCTCAGCAGGGGGTAGAAACACAAAGGAACGACGACTCCACATCTTCAAATCTTGATTTAGTCTCACATACTCTTACCATAAGTGACTTTTCAGAGTGATTTATAATCTTCAATAAGCAGGACTCAGAAGCAGAATTTTTGCTGTAATTCAACTTAGACAACTTTCCAATCACCACTATACAGGACAAGGGATTCTTATTACATGCTTATATGAAATGATTGACTGCATTCCTTTGGTGCATCCAACTAAACAATGCAGCTACAAACTGCTCTATCAGCGGCTTTTAGAGTAAGCAACAACTCATCTTGGTGTTTCTATACGACAGAAGGGAAATTTCCCTTGTGTAGACACTATCACAAAATCAATGAAATTCAAAGTGTGGTAGATTAAGTAATTAGCTCAACAAATTGTTAATTCTGGCTGGGAACAGCAGTACCAACATTAAGAACAGACAGGAACTGAGAAGGAACAGCAACTCACTTAACTAACATGCTGATACCAAAGAGTCTACCCAGACTCCACAGCAGGATTACAGAACCATAGAGGTTCTGGAGACAACTGAGTCCAAGCCTCCCTGCTCAAAGCAGGGTCAACCAGAGCAGCTTGCTAAGGGTACTGTCCACTTGGGTTTTGAGTATCCGTGAAGAAAGACACTCCACAACCTGTCTAAGCAATCTCTTCCAGCGTTTGACCACCCTCACTATGAAAAAGCTTATGTTTAAATGGAATTTGTGTTTCAATTTGTGTCCACTGCGTCTTGTCCACGGCACTGTGGAAAGCCGAATACGGCTCTGTCTACTCCTTTCCATCAGGTATTTATACAAATATATACAATCAAAAAGTCCTCTTCCCCCAGCACTGAGGCTTCTCTTCTCCAGGCCAAGCAATGCAATCTCTCTCGCTCCATCTTGTGTCAGACCCTCCAAGCCCTCAAGCAATTTTGTGGCGCATTGCTGAACTCATCCCAATCTCTGTTTTGTCCTGAGGAGCAAAGAAGTGGGCAAAACACTACGTATCTGTCTCAGTAGGGCTGCACAGAGGGGAAAGAATACATCCTCCACCATACATCCTCCACCTGCTGCCTGTACTATTCCTCATGCACAGGATGCTGTCGATCTCCTTTGCCATGAGGGTGAATTCATGGGTCATGTTAAAGTTCACATCTACCAAGGCTGCTGGGTCCTTTTCTGCAAAGCTGCTTTCCAACTGGTCAGCCCGAGTCTGCACGCATGCATGGGGTTATTCCTCCCCAGATGCAAGTCTTCACACTTCTCTGTTAGGCTTCATGAGGCTCCTGCCAGCCCACATAGTGTCTGTCCAGGAAATCACCTCATGTATCAGCCACTCTTCCCAGCTGTCTATCACCTGTGAATTCACACAGGGTGCATTATGTACCCTCCATCCAGGTGACTAATGAAAGTGTTTTAATAGTTTTGGCCCCAGTTCTGATACTGGGATATGTCACTAGTGATTGGTGTCCAGACAGACTTCATCCTGCCAGTGACAACTCTTCATGCCTGGAAGTTCGGCCTGCTTTCAGTTTATCTCACTGTTCAACTTAACTAGTAAACAATCAGTCTCTCTGCAAGAAAGTTATGGGAGACAGTGCTGAAGGTACTGCTGAAGTCAAGATCAAAAACATCCACTGCTCTCTCATCTTTGGAGCTAGTCATTTCATTCTAGAAAGATGCTACGTTGGTCAAGTATAATACCTGCTGTTCTTTCCTGCATCAGGATATTTCTGCCTTTAAATGCTAAATGTGTGAATCAGCTGCAACACAAAACATTGACAACTCCTCTGGAGTCAGCTGGAAGAATCCAAACACTGAACTCTGTAATAACATGTACTGTGATGAGAGCAGCCTTCAGAATTCTGCACTGAGAAGATTCCTGTCTTCACATTCACAATACTGACACATCACATTTCAGCACATCTCCTACCTGAAAGGATGTGTGCTTCCAGCACAGATACAAAACCTTTCCTCAGTATCAAGAGTAAGCCAGACAAGTTACTTTATTTACAAAGCTGTGTCACTGGGTGACAGCCCCCCGATATGTGAAATACTCTATAAAGGAGTCATTCAGATGATGGAGATGTATCTTCTGAAAATAAATGTATTTTTACCTTAAAGAGATGGCACCCTGTGATTCTGTTATGAAAAAGGTCTACCTAGCCAGCTGATCGCTGTCTCAATCATACACCAGTAAAGAAAAAACAATTCAGTGCTCCGTGTTCTCAAATATAAGTGTCCCAAGCAACACTCAGAAGTACAATGCCTCAAGTACTGAACAGTCAGAAGTTACCTTACAGTCAAGAGATTAACATGGTGAACGCATGATAACAGAAGTGCTTATGCCTGAGCCGGGGGTGAGGTTGCTACAATGAAAAATAAACACATTTATCTTAAACCAAATACATAAAAAAGCAATTAAAAATTTAAAGTTCAAATTAGTACAAGATGATGTAACCTCTGCTTATTTCTTTTGGACGACTGTTTGCCAACTGCTCCCTACTTCCAACATCCAAAATCACCAGCATTATTTTTCTTTTTCTTCCTCAATGATGTTCTTAGTTTTTCCTCAAAAAGTAGATGCTATTGCTCTCTCTGCCACACTTTTCAATAATTTTTCATTTTACAGCTAGCACACATACAGTCTGCTGTAGTCCCTGGCGTTGTTTCATCTTTGATCTAAACTAATTCCTCGATTATTTCAGTGACATTCAAGTATGGAATAGAAAAAGCTATTCATTTCAAACTGAGACATAAAAAGTATACAAATCCAACTGGTCTAGTAGGAACAACACCCTTATTAGTTTTCCAGAAATAAGTGCAGTGCAAACTTCATCTCAGACGTTTTAACGTAAATACTTTTAAAGAGCAAAAGGATCATATCTTTTATCTTTAGCTAAGAATAACTTAAGATATAGGTAGACTTCTAAGCAGAAGTAATACACATTCATATGTAATCCATAAATTTACATTCTAAACTCTGGAGTCTTTTTATGTCTTCCCAACTCAACATCAGAGTTTCTATACAGTAAAACCAATCTTCCCTCTTTCATTCTTGATACAACTGTAACCATTTAAATGGGGTCTAAACGCCTGTCTCTCTGAGCAGTATCCGCACCGATGTGAGAAGGCCAACAGCTCTGCAGCATAATAAAGTTCCCATTTACTCACTTAAACCCAATATACTCCAAAGTGCTTTATTCTAGTAACAAGCCTAAAAATAACAAGCCTAAAAATGGCCTAATCTTAGCAAAATGTCCTTCCCTGTGGGAAAGACTATCTATTGGACTACAGAAGTTCTGGTCAAACAAAGAAGAAAACCCATCCATCTTCTCCTTTATTCATCTGAAACACTTTCAGACCTTCACTTTTGGCCCGGCAAGTCAGGAAACTCGACTCTCACGTTCCAAATCAGTGTTGTAACTATCACTTCGTGTTCAGTTTCTTAGTTTTTCTTGACCTGTATCTCCTATACAATAAAAATTACTCACTGGAGGAAAATCTAACTCGGACAGATACAGTTGTTTCAGGAGAAATGAACATTACAGACCATATGGAAGGCTGGACAGAAATACCATTTACCTCTCCTTTTGATGTGAAAAGGGCAAGTAATACCAAGCAAGCTATACAGTTCTGTACACAATAGGAAAACGTCTTTCCAAATCCATCTCTATTGTAGATGTTATTAATATGTGACCATAAAGTTGTCTACTCCTTTTGAAATTCTGCCACAGAAATTTTTAGTAAGTAACGTGACTAATGTGTTAGATATTAACCTACGCTATCTGCCAAATCTATGTTGTGCAATATTATTTTTGCAACAAATATCACTTTTATAAGTAGCTATCTCATTTTTACCAAAGCACTACATAAAGCAAAATTTGTGGAAGGACGGTATTATTGCTCCCCATCAAAAGGGAACAAATAAATAAATTCTGCCATAGAAATCCATCTTTTTCCACCTATGTACATAAATAAGGAACAGACCCACGCCACATGGCAAACATAACAGGCTTAATTAATCACCTCAAATATAAATTCCTGTTATTTTAGCTTTGTAGTCCAATGACAAGTTCAAAATACTACAAGACAGGTGTCTTAAAAGGAAAGAAAAGTATTCAAAAGGAATGACAGTCCTCTGCAAGTTATCACCCATCACAGGGAGTGGCAGTGCACACTGCTTATTAACCTGCTAGCAAAAAGCTCTGTCTGGATAAGACTGAAATCTGAAGCATTCTTACCCAGTAATACATACTGAGTGCTAATAAGTACAGGCTGATACATATTTGGCAGTGAATAATTCATATTTGGGTTCAATTTGTATCCGCTGCTGCTATTATTTCAAAATCCATCAACATTTTCAGATACTGGAAATTGTAGGAACATCAGAAAAGCATATCAATGCAAAGGAATAATTAAAACTTGAGGTGACTCCTAATCTGCTTTAGACAGCTTCCTATGTGGTTCTGACTTTATTTTTTCTCTTAGTCTGGAGCACTTCTAATGTTCCCTGCTGGAAATCATTTATCAGTTTAATGAACACATTTAAGGAAGGCTAACCATGGGGGTGGAGGAGGGATGATACTATTCCTTTGTTACTCACACAGTTAAACTACCCATCTTTCTGTAAATCTGACAGATTCCAAACATCAAATTAACTGAAAAGAAAACCTCATTTTAAACTGTGCTTTTCCATACATATCAAACAGCCTGTGAAATGCCTTAGATTTTATGTCCACATCCATTAAACACACTGGGGATAAAAAAAAAAAGTATAGAAAACTCATGGTTGAGTATGTGCTCACAGAAACCTTCCATACTTTGTTAACTCGATAGCTGAATTGATCCGTGGGGTGCAAATCAAAGCGCTGAGCATACTGAACAGAATGGCGTGGCATAAATGGAACAGGAAACCAAGTGAAATATGAAAAATCAAATGAATTTCACCATGTAAACTGGTTTCCTATCTAGCTCTCAGCGTACAAGCAGGCACATGGATGAAGGCCAATCGGCAAAGACTCCTCATGGGATATTGACAAGAATGATGTTTCAAAGCAATGAAGAAATGTGATCATTTATTTGATGAAGCTGTGTTTTGTAAATGCGTGTCATGGACAAGAACATATATCATGTATCATTAAGTACCCAAATACTGCACTTTAGCAAAACATACCATGGTAACAGGCTTCAGACTGACACAGAGAAGCCTAATTTGCACACTCTTGATAAAGCACTGTACACAGCAATGTAAAAGTCAGTAGGAGGAGGTTAATGGCAGTGAACTAGAATAAAACTAAATGTCACTACATCTTACTTTTCTGTAAAACCTTCTAAGTAGATAAGACATGTTCAGGAAGCTGTAAAATGTGCCCTTTGCTTACAAGAAAAAGGTCAGCTCTGTGCTAACAAATTGTAATAGGTTAGTCATAAATGATCATATCAGCAGCTGAAATATGGTACCTTAAGTATAATTTAAATATTGTTACAACTACTTGAATCGCAGAGAAGCTCATTTTGCACAGCGCGAACTCCTGTCTGCATTAAAATGATGCAATACATGAAAATATGAACATGGTACTATGAAAAAGGAAAAAAATTACAAATTTCACAGCAGCGAAACACGCCTAAATAAACAATTCTACAGTTGCCTTTGGCATTAAAGACCAATACAAGAAATGCTTAAACACGTTCTGTTCAGTGATCCTCTGCTGCTTTAAGAGATTGTTGACAGAACAATCAATTCTCCTGCTTTTCAAAGTAACGAGCAAGCAGAGGTTCTGCAGCTCCTTGCATTACATCATCCTGTGAGAGCTTAAGTTCACTTGGCACAATTCCTAACATGCAGTTTAATACAGATGAACACAGGACATACAGCAGCAGATGATTACCTTCCACATCTCAAGAAATGAAAGTAAGTGACACGGAGCCAATATTGGGTAGCAAAAATCCAATACCAAAAATGTAGTATTTGGATAGTTCTGTTACAATAAAAGGAAATATTTCTTGTCATAAGGCCAGATAAGGTTTTTGTTATGCACTTATTTTTGTGACCCAAAGCGTTATTCAAGGTAACAGTTGCATGGTTAGTTCTGTATTTCTTCCTGTTCCAGTGTCAATAGTTTTCTTCGGTCCTTATTAACAGGAGTCCCCTTCCATGAGGGTTCAAGTTATGGGGTGAAGCCGGGCTTTCCTAAGAAACTAAGTCCTGTGCCCAACTTGCTGAGAAAGGTCAAAGTTAATAGTTCAGAATACTCTTAGAGATATATCACAATGATTTTTTTATACTAGTACAGCACATAACACACTCAATAGTAGAAGATTAATTATTATTTTAATTCACAATTATTAACAAGCCTGTTCCATAAGGCTGTGTGAGTTTTTCTTCTTTGAACTCTGTATTGAGTCATGTATTTCAAGGCTGACAGACCACTTTAAAGATCAAATACATACATAGAATACTAATGTTGCTGAGGCAAGAACACGTATTCAGCTCTAACACACATTCATAGTACAATAAAACTCACGCTAAAACCTGGCAAAATGCAGAGAAAGGATATAATCTGCGAGCAGAAATGCTGTTACTATCAAAACAGGTCCCCTCTCACACCAAAATGCTTCACTCTGAAATACCCTTTTGAAATTGCATTTCTAGTGTAGCTATTACAGTGCTACGTCTCACTAGGGTAGCTGCTCAACCTGCATGGTTGGCTGTGCTAATACCAATCACTCCCGGGTGTAACGAGGCAGTTACCTACTAATGCCTTAGAAAAGATGATACAAAACACTCAGGTAGTTGTGGTTCTTGTGTTCTTTTTCAAACTTTAACTTCTGTACCCTTTAAGTCAAACCTCACTTGGATGGTGCAGAAAATATTGTTCTAACTTTGCATTTACATAATAAGGATAAGGGGGATCATTTACAATCTGCATCCGATTCACACTGAATGCTGTATTTCACAAGCCACAGGAAATACAGTTCTTAGCAAAAGGCATAAATTATGCTCAGCTTAAGAAAACAGATTAACACAGCGGCCATTTTCTACTTCACTTCTAGGGTTTTTAAGGAGAGACTTAAAGAAACAATACTCTTGAAATTTCTGCTGATATTTCAGGTCACTTAAATTTTTATTTTCAGCTCTATGAATTGTGAAAGACTGAGCTGCAGTGAGGCCAATGAAATGCCCAATTTCTCTTTAGCTAAAGCAGGTTCTAAATGACTCATATTTTAAGTATGTGCTCAAGCACCTTTAGCACTACATCTTCTTCTATTTCTTAAGGTTCTATTTATTTAGTCTCTTCTTTATCCAGCGAGTTAGTTTTCACAAAGTAACATCACATGAAAACAGTGACAGTCCTAATATTTATACTTTTCATGATACCTTCTCACTCAAGTTTATAATTTTTAAAGACACTCTTCAGCCTGCAATATTTCAGTGAAATGAGCTCCTCAATCCCCAACTTCTGAAAGCCATTTCACGTCTAATGAATTTTTGGTTAAAACATGTCTGCACCATTTACTCCACAGGAAATGTAAAGGTCCAAGTATCCCATAGGTACTTCACATTATAATTCGTCCCACGACTATGCTTGTGTGACAAACTGGCTTATCCAGGAAGACAAACTGCCACAGTTCTCAGCATCACCACTTGATAAATAAAAACTACGTTCTAGTACAGAGCACAAAGTTGCACAGGCTGCCCGCAACTTGAAGGCGACAGAGAATATGCATTTCATCTTCTTCTGAACCCTTCACAGCTCAGCTGGGACTGGAAATGAAACAGAGGCTATCTCAAGGTGGTTAGCTGTGTAAGGAACACAGCCCATTTCTTTTTTTTTTTTTTTACTTTAATCTTTTAATCCTACTAATCCCCATTATATACTTTTTTTCCTTGTGAGTAAACTGACGTTTGTACCCCTGCAAAGACACTTTCTGCTTCTTCTTGCTTATTGTTAACTCTGTACTTTTGAATAAAGCGTTAGAGGGATGTTTGCAATAAGATTCAGTGGGATTTGATGGACCTTGAACTAATCTAAGCTGGAAATTTAAAAAGCATTTTCAACCTAGTAATTAAGTTTTAAAATCATTTCCTTGTGATGGTGATGACTTTGTGATGGAATTTGAAAATTTCCTGAAAGGATTACATGCCAGAATTGTCTATGATAATAGCAATGAGCTGGAAGAGAGGTATTTCCATTGGCACCAAGATTCCTACACAATCCTAGAAAATGAGTGCCTTATTTTTAGTAAATCAAATATCTAGGACTTCGTAGGTTGCTTTGCAAAACAACACTTTCCAACTACTCCTACATGGAGACTGACATGAATTGAAGATGGCATACTGTTTTTCAGTGAAAAGTTTGCCTATAAAAGTTTCATCCTTGGAGGCGGCTGAAATCACAGAATCCGGTATTTCTTCACGAGGAGACCAAATCAAGTGCCTCTTGTTCATCCTCCACCTCTCAACACATACGAATGAATTCACTAGATATTAATGCCAAATGGCTGTGAAGCTCACAAAGCTATGTTTATCACGACACACTCAAGACTTCCTAATGGATTTTCTTGCCATAAGACACTTCATCATCTTTGTAAGTTTATTTTCTGTACACAACATTTAATTTGTTGTAGACAAGATTAAAAGGTCATAAACAAAACACTGTCATTCAGTTTGCCCTTTAAAGTCATTTCAAAATATGATATATGAACTACTTAATTATGTTAGAATTTGGTGTGACTGTATAACTTCTCCAGGATACGCCTGTTTGACATGGTAAGCATCACTGATCAGCTTAAAACATGCATCACTGTCACACTGGGAAGTTTAACAGTATGCAACTGACACAGCACACCGGCAAATCGCTAAGAGCTAGGTATGCTAAACACCCCCATTAGCTCTTCTGAATCATAAAACAAATATGAAGAATTAGGAAGTATGAACATCAAAACTTATTGTCACAGGGCATAACACAGTGTGCAGAAGGAGAATGGAGATAAAAAAAAAATATCACTTCTTCCCTTCACGTGTCCTTTCCCACCCATCTACTGTCAGCATGTTGTGTACATTTTAAGCCTTCAAAGGTTGAAAAGGCAAAGAAAGTTCCCAGAAAAAAAGCCCAGAGACAAAAATACTATTTCTTGGTCTGGGAAATGGAAGATCAGGCAATGGAAACCAGATAACTTGTCAGTACTATTCAGATCTTTGCCCCTCCTATTTTCCCTCATCTAATAGATACTTGTGGAAACAAAAGGTCTGCTGCTATATTTTTTACACAGTCCTGTGCATATGGTGAATGTGCTAACATATATCCAAGAGGAAAAAAGAAATAGCCATGCTACAAGAAAAATAATTACTACTTTAAAAAAAAAACCCTGAAACTAAATAGAGAGAAATCTCCAGTAAAATCTCTGCGCCTATCATAAGTTATCTGAAAATCACCTAGCGACTTCACAGATGTGTTTTTCTTGAAAATAATTAAAATAACTTGACTTATGGAATGAGTCAAGTATCTCAGCTAGAGTCCTGCTCAGTATTCTTCTAGGATCACAGTCATGTTGGCTCTGTAATACAGGAGCATCTGGGTACCTTTCACAGTTACATGTTGTAGCCTTAATGGTCACGGAAGGTCACATAACTATCGAGGATGAATAAAGCGCTAATTAACAAAATGCAGAAGAAAATAAAGGTGGCAGAGTAGTAGTAGATCTTTTCTTCCAAATTAAACAGGATTCTATTCACATTTCCAAAACTCTGACAATTTATTGTAGTTGTGTTTTAAGAAACTGCATGGCCACGCACGAAGTATAGAAGTACTGATGTGCTGTGGTTGTGTCTGACCCCTCACAGCTCGAGTGTAGTTTTTGACGAATGGACCAACACGCCCTATATATGTGTTTCAGGCTGCCTGAAGAGACAGCCCAGTTCAGGAAGGACAGCTGAGATGCCCTAAAGACAAAATATTTATGATGCTATTTTTACCAAACTATGCTCCTGGAAATGGCATTTCACCTATTGCTTTTTATTATTCCATATCCTCTTTTAGTGGAAAAGTGAAGAACTGACAAGCCAGGTACCTATTAGATAACCCAATAAAACTCAAAAGTTAAAACCTGGTTTGTGGGTTTTTTCAGGACTTAGCTCTACATACAAAGCCTATCCTTCAACAGGACACTTAGGTAGTTTCTTACAAGCAAACCCACGAGCAAGTATCCATTTTTAGATGTCAATTCTATTGATGAGATCATTCCTTCATCCCCTCACCATCTTTATAATCTTTTGGGATCTTTAATAGGTGCTTTCTAAGAGCTCTGTTTGACATTCTAATACCACTAATTGCAAGTGGGGACCTTTTCTGTCATGGCCCTCTTGCCATCCTTCTTCCCCCCCACCCCAAGTACATCAAGTGCTTTATTGCAGGCTGATCCCAGTAAGTGGGCACTATTTAAGTGAAGACCTCAAGAGTACTTACGCATTCTTCAAATAGGTCTCTGATATTCTATTTCACAGTTAACCTTTAATTACAAGATGATAGGGATAAAGTCTTTTAGTCTCTTACTGTATTATGATAAGGATTTAAATGAGTTCAAGTATCAGTTTCTTGCAAAGTGGTTAGAACAATGGTAAGAGCAACTGTCAGAAATGACCACTCTTTCCCACTACCCTATGGATTTCAAATATCCTCAACTTTTATTATGCACAAAATCTTCATCTTTGCCCTGACACCTAAGCAGGAGGCAGCACTTACTACCATGAGAATTTTCTCTTCCACTGACATCATCTCCTAAATTTCTAATGTTACAAAAGACTGAATAGTCACGAAATGAACTCGTTCACAGTGCCATTCTGAACTTCGGCGTTCAAATCCACCGAATTAGAGACTTTGTTTTGTTGTTGTTTTCTCCAGCTTCTGTAGCCTGCAGTAGAGCTAAAAGGCAAGGTGGGCTTTTTGGGGTGTTTTCTGTTGCTGCTGTTAGGTTGGTTTTTCTTAAAATACCCTTATGATGTCCCTTTAAAGTATTTCAGAATGAGGAAACAGCATATAAAAGCTAATTAGCTGATTTTAATGGGCAAAACTGTAGGAAAACTACCAGAAGTTTTAAGGAGCTAAACATCACACAAGGGCTTTGGAGTTCCTTCAAATACTAATATGCTTTACAATTAAAGTTTGACTTGAACTTTGTTACATGCCAAATTTACTGTCTTTCCTGCTGAGGGGGTATCTACGCTGCCTGGCTAGCCACTACAAGGGCTTTTGAAGTGTTTATTATTTAAGCTAAAAACTTGTGTAATGCCATCTGGTCCTTCCTAATTGTCACAGGATTGAGAATACACCAAAGTAACACAAGCCCTAATAAGACTAAACAGACTTCACTAAAGAGCAGGAGACAGAAAATTAAGTACGTGTATTAACATGGGTGGGCAATTGGTTTGCATGGAAGAACATAACGTGGTAACATTTACGCAGAACACCTGTCTAAGTGCAGAACAAGATACCCAGGGTTGGTTGCCATGTGTTCGGCTATTTTCTGTGGCTAGACACAGTAAGGGGAAAACCAGGATGCTGGTGACACACGTGTTGGCCCGGTAGAGTCACTCCCTGCCACCAAATCCTTAACAACCTCCATCAGCAGAGCCTGGAGCTCTGTTCACTCTGGCTGGTGCAGGGAGCTGCTCTCAGCCATTGTATTGCTACTCTGAAAACTAGTTTGCCTATAATTTCTTTCTGAAAATAAGATTACGATCATCTTACTCGGAACATACAACAATGTAGATCAAAAATCACATACTTCATCAATCTAGCAAGAATGTGAAAGAGAACACTGACTTCACTGCAAAGGACAAACTCTGCCTGTACAGCACTGCTAGATCCCAAAGTGCTCACTTGTAAATCCATTTTCACCACCCTAACGAGCTTGTTCATACGTGAAGGTGGCTCAATGTAAATAATATGTGAAAGGATATGTTTCTAAAAAGTAAATATAGTTATAAAGTTATATGATAAACTATACGATATTTAAAACACTTTCTTGAGGAATACTGGCAAAAGTTCACCTGAAAATGCTTTTTTCTCTTTTACCAAGTTAAATTAGAAATTTACTATCTGATGTTTGTGACTATGAATGAATTCAGGGTACCATGCTTTATTAAACTGCTGAAATTTCAAGTGCATTTACATTACTTAACAGTAGCACAGTAATCTTTACATAACCCAGCTAACAGTTATGCATCTCATATCTACAAAACTCAAAATTAGTCACGTTGGGAATTATCTCATTAAAGTACCACAAATAACCTACCTTTCTTTCTACTTACAAATAGCATAGCCCCGTTCAAACAACTATAAACACCTCAAGATTAGGTAGAAGAAACAATAAAACATCCATTATCCAAGCTGACAAACCACTAAAGAAAGTAAAAAAGGTATATCTAATGTCCTTAATCACCTTCTAATTTTACCCAAACCTAAGATTAGTTTTCTTGAGTCACACCAAGTCACAAAAATCAATACTGCAGAATGCCCAAATTAATCTTAAAAATAGTTATGCAGGCAACACGTCTGTAGTGAAAGAGATGAAAACAGCAGGTTTCCAAAAAGCACTAGCATGGGAAGCTATTCAGTTCTCATTGTACTGCATATATATTATGTCCCAAATTATTCCCATAGGACAGAGCACTAAATAAGGCTCACTTCATTTATGGACAACACTTTTCTGAAATCCTTTCATAAGCAAAAAAACCCCAGCCTCCTGTAGCATCAATCAGAGATAATTTAATGGCACCAGTAAGTTTATTTCCTATTATATTAAAACTGGTGAAAGAATAATTAAGTCTTTACTCTAGAAAATACTTCTTTTTTTTCCAGCTGAGTTGTGCTTTAATATTTTTTTCTGTGACTGTGGAACAGCTGCCTCAGCACTGCCAGTTTGTGCCTGCTACCCCACCATGTGGCGCTGGCTACACAGCCTGCTGAGAGACCAGTCAGCCAGACAGGACCAGCAGAAAAATGGGAACTTCATGAATAAACATTTGCTTAAAAACCACATTATTTCATCATTTTCTCTTTCTACTGTGCTTACTCCACATCTGTAAATTGAACTAGTACTGAGCAAAACCTACTGCAGCGCTTTAGTTTGCCCTGGCATAGAGATTTATATAGGCCCACAATACGCATTTATATAACAGCAGTGTCTCCAAGCTCGCAAACTTCCCATCGAGATCATTATTTCATCCCTTTGGGTGTTCCAATCATCCTCTATTTTTTACCAAGATAAAGTAAGGAAAATAATGAAAAAGAAAGTAGAATAACTAATAAGAAAAATACTTCCATTTTCTACACTTGGATTTGTTGCTTTATAATGTAGGTTCTCAAGTATTAGCAGGAACAGATTGACGTTAAGGGACAGTATGCATTTCTTCACCACAGGAAGATTAATCAGCTTTTAGAAATTATTACTGACTGCAGATAACCCATTTGAAATACTGTTAGAGAGTCACATTTTGCTATGTGCAGAACGTGTCTTAAGAATTAGGTGCTACTCGAATATTTCAATGAACATTCACAAGTAGTAGGCACTTCAAAAGCATGGCCTTAGGCTTTAATACTCGAACAAAGAAGCAGTCATGCAGAAACACAAAAACATCTCCAGTTCATCCCTTCCTACTTCTTCTCTTGCTATTCCTAAACACTGTGCATCCATCATACAGAAAAAAACAGTATTAGGACAACAAAAAAACATCAGCAAGAGAGTTATGCTAGAACATCTTCCGAAAAGAGCCAAGGGGTATTCTGGCCTGATTACAGAAATAAATTTGCAGTTTCCTTTTTAGTTTGTTTGTGCGTTTTTGTTTGTTTGTTTGCTTTTATTGGTTGGTTTTGTTTTGTTATTTTCTGTTGGTTGGTTGGTTTTGTTGTTTGGGGTTTTTTCCTCAAGCCAACTACATACCACAGCCACTGCCCACCACGTACGGGGAAAGATTCCCACTGTAAGCAGTTTTTCTTCCATCCCACAGAAAGAAAAATCACTAGGAAACACTGTGTATGTCTATAGCATGCAAAGACTTGTTGATGGAAATGTTCCTTTTTAAAGAATTTTTAGCACCTCCTATTGAGTACCGAAGTGCTGTACTATTACAGTTACAATTGATTAACTCATCTATGTTTATACACTAGCTTAACTATTACTGGGGTTTTTTCCTCATAATTTTTATTTTTCTATGCAAGTCCTTCATTCTTACCTCCTGTGACCCTACCTCTTTAAGCAGTCTGCTTGGAAATTGCAAACGAGGAACTGTAAAAACTTAAAACCAGTACGAGTTCTGATTGTGATTGTTCTACAGCATGATATGAATGTTACTAACCAGCTGCCTAAATCTAGTTCACGGTAACTCCCCTATTGTAAGAAACACACCACTATCATCATCCAAAGAACAGACCACAGAGAGTAACACTATGTCCTTGGTCATTTTTAAACAACAACAACAAATCATAATCATCCTAAAGGGATGATTTTACAAGGGAATAAAAGACAACCAAGCAAACTGAGAGTCAAGGAAGATGGAGATACAATCTACATCTGCTTAATGAACGGACTATTTGTCAAAGTATTAGTTCTGCCTTTCTCCATTGAAAAATATGAGCTTAATTCTTGTTGCCAACAGTTTACAGTCTTTGAAGTCCATTCCTGACCAAACTGTTGAACACATCATAATGACCAAAAAAATTCCTGGACTCAAAGTTACTGAGCACACGCACTGAATAACAAAGCTCCAGGATATGAAAAAATGCATTGTCAAAGACTAGCTTACCAGAAGGACTGTTCACAGAAATCCAAGTTTCTGGAAATGAGAGAACCAAACCATCTTCTGGTGCCTTCAAGTATGACTGTGGGGAAGAATACAGAGGCAGCCAGAGTAACACCAGATGATCTCATAACCACGTCACTCTTAAAATTTAACATGGCCCATAAAAGATATAGAGTTTATTTGATGTTCCAGTTGCCTAATTGCAAGACAATTTCACATACATGCTCTGAAAAAAAAAAAACCCTGGACTTAAACCTTTGAAAAATGCCACTTCTATATTAATGAGGTTTAGTCTTTACTTAATAAATATCTATGGGGAAAATATCACCCATTGTTATCACTGAAAGATGGGTTTAGAACATATTAATGTCAAGTGTCAGATATTGCATATTAGGAAAAAAGGTTTTTCTAGATTAGTTTCATCTGAAATGCATTCAAGTAAGAAACACATACACCCTTGTCCACCAGCAGAAAAAGAATGGTTTTGAAACAAAGGAGCTCCTTTGTCTTTTGCCTTGATTTTTTAAGTCTTTATAACCATCCTCATTAACTGTTCTTTTACTAGAACCCAGTTTATCTGCAATTCTTTTACTATGTGAAAGATCTATTCAATAAAGCCATACATGATTTCTGTGTAAGGATTTTATCAAAGTGTCTTCATTTTGAATTCAACACACTCTTTCAGTGCTCGTGGGCTGTGGACTTGAATATTCCATTAAAGAATACTTCCAGTCAAAATAAAATAAAGAAGTTTTACCAAAGGCTGTTAGGATCAAGAAGCAAAATAGTAGGAAGCAGTGTTGAGAACTTCCCTGTGTCAAAACTGACAGGCAATCAATAAACTTATGAAGAACCTATGTTCTGTAATTCTGGTGAGTTCAGGTAAAACACCTAGGTTTGTGTGTTCTCACAGAAAGTGTCTTAAAGAAAAACCAAATCAAAACAAAACAGACAAACAAACAAACAAAAAAAAAGGCAAATCCCCCCCCCCAAATAGCACAAAATAAAATCCAACTGATACTTATAGGTATGGTAGTGAAGACATAATAGGTAACATATGTCCTCTATTCCAGTAAGCGTTTTCCCCCATATAATAACACACTGGGGCATCTGGGCATGAAGCCCAGATGAAACCTGTGCAACACAGCTTAACGAGAAGTTGTTAAAAATGAAAATATCTTATGTACTGGTACAGACTACTCTTCTTGTGTTCAAAAATACCGTATGAACACAAAATCATTTACATACTTCTCAGTATCAGATTTTCTTCTATGTAGAAGATGAGGAGATCTCAAATATCAGCTACCTATGTGCATGGCAGGCAACAAATAAAGATACAAATTCACATTGGGAACATGTATAAATCTTTTTTTCTTTCTTACATTTCTTTCGGGAGTTGAGGACAAATGACACAGTCTCCTACCCAATGGTTTTTTTCTACATTATAAAGAGACAGGAGAGATACTAATGGACTAGATGATCTTATTGGGACTGATAACAAGGTCTGCTCGTTGTTTCTCATTAATCCCATTTAAAAAAATTAAAAGTGAATCTGCAACCTGCTCAGCTCCTGAGGCAATTCCTGAGGGAGATGTACATCCTTCAACTGGACAGAGTGCATGGTACTGAGCTCTCAAATTCTGAAGATAGTACTTAATGCCCTTTTGATCCTTTGCTATCTCTAACAATTGCACTCTTAAGGTCCCAGATGCCCCAAGGAAGTGCATCTTTTAGGGGCCAGCAGTGCAACATGGAAAAAGAGATTCTAAAGGCTTCTTTAGTATGTGTCAATGAGCTAGTGAGAGAACATTGCTTCTTTAACACAGTAACAAATCATTCCAAAAATTTACACTGAGGAATCAGGAAGCTCAGTCTAAAAAAGTTTGATCTTACAGGCCAATACCCCTGACTGAAACTGAAAAATTACTTTTTTTTCTTTCTTTTTTTTACAGATTGTTGTACTTAAGTTTCCTAGTCCTCAATTCAAACAGTGTTTTGAATGTTCTTTTCACAAAGGATATCCCAAATCCATTTCCATGCCCTTACTAACTAGAAACAGTAAGGTCAAACTCATCTCTCTGTGCTAGAATGTAAAGGAAAGCCACAGTGACTCTACCATGTTTTTACTAGACATCTACACAATTCTGGACGCCCTCAAACAGGATGGCCTAAGAGAGAACAGTGGTACTACTGTAATCACAAATCTTTTCATTGTAAGACCTCATCACACTGGTTTTCTTGAAAAATGACAGACCTTTCTAAAGAACTTAGTGTTGCTCAGCATTGCACCTTAAAATTCTGATTTATAGTCTCACTGTTAGACTGGATCTAGTGATACCTTACCAATCAACATGACTGTTGAAAGAGCTAGAGACAAGCCAGCTTCCCAGCACATGAATACACCATTTTATGCAGCAGCACCACCAATCCACTTGGAAACAACAGGAGATTTTACATAATCCTCACTCTGAAAACACCCCCTCACACAGAAGAGGTCATACTGCTCCCAAGACATCATCATACTGCTCCCTAACAAAATATTTTAATCACTGTGCTTACTCTGTATATTATTTTTAAGGTCTAAAACCAGCACTTTACAGCCTCTGCAAAGCCCACTTCTTGAACACAATAAAGCTCTCTTGCAGTAAACACCATTTCCTACAGCACCTGCATAAATTTCCATTTCATTTGCTAACCAATCAATAAGATCGGTCCAGCAAATAGGTATTGCTAAACCTACATGAAGAATTCAGTGAAGTTGAACACCTCTCCACAGGATGGGATTGTTGCATGGAGTGTGCTACACAGTGCTGGTATCTATCCTGAGGGCATAAAGTTCTTCAGAGAATAAAAGAAAGTTATTTTCCAAGGAAAGCTTTACAAGTACAGCTTCCAAGACCTAATGTTCTGTTGAAAGAGATAGAATGGTAGAAGCTCCCTGTGGTGCTTGCTTTCTTTGTTCTTTTCACTACATTCTTTTTTAAATCTTCCAATGGAATTCATATTTGCCTGACATATTGGATGGAGCAAGACTCACGGTTCGGGAGCACCAAGTTGGGAGGAAGGTTATCAAATGGCCATTGATCAGTTTACTTGCTAATCTACCTTTCCACTCCAATTTTCTTTATGCTCAGGAGCAGGTTAAGGAATGGAGTCAGAGAAGAAACAGGGAGATAGGGGCACAAACGCCACTGGTGAGTGGCAAAGAGAAACATTAGCTTCAGCAACAGAAGAAACAGAGGTCATGAAAGAAATGCAAAAGACAGGCACAACAGTAAGACAAACCCTTAGAACTCAAGCAGGAAAAAAGTTGCAATGAAGGTGGGGAGAAGCTCAAGGGCAGCAAGGTGAAACTCAGAGGAAGTGGAACAAACAGAGACGGAGATCACAGAGGTCAAGAATCAAGGGAGCTGTCGAGAGACACACATTTCATAATCTATCTGCCTTCGCTGTAAAGATGTGACAAACTCAGGAGAAAATGTCTGTGTTCCTGTAGACTATCCATCTCAGGTACAGTAAAGGCCACAGTGAATACATACATCTGACAATAACCCATAGCATAGCACGCAGTAAATAAAGGGACAGATTGAGATTATGACAACTAAAAGCAAACACTAGACAAAAAGCTTTTCAAATTTGTTCAAGAACTGTGAAGACTAGGCTTTTTATTACAGCAGCTTTTCTATCACAGCCTGTCTGCTCTACTCTAATTCTGTGCCCATTTAGCTATCCCTTCAACAGCCAGCACAGACGCCATAAACCATCATGTGTCCAACACAGAAGTG
The DNA here is from genome assembly GCA_033439905.1 of Ceryle rudis. Lineage (NCBI taxonomy): Eukaryota > Metazoa > Chordata > Aves > Coraciiformes > Cerylidae > Ceryle > Ceryle rudis. Next base: position 20,193 of record JAAGNO010020765.1, on the reverse strand, counting down.
ATAAGCCATCATATGTCCTAGCTAACGGAACAGAAATTATATCACAGTTGTACCTCTCAGAAACACTTCAAAAGACAAGAGGTTTCCTTGTGAGAACTTAGGTCATCAATTGTGTCAGACGAGCTAAATAAATAAATAATAATTAAAAAATCTACTGCTAGTTGATTTTTAAGTTTAATAAAGTTCTACTTTAGAAACCAGAACACATGTCCTGTCCGCAGCACTTCATGTTCAAATAAAGGGGGGGATCAAGTCTATAGTATTACATAAAAATTATGCATATCTACAGTAATAAAGCAGTGAAATTACTAGCAACAAGATGGTTTAGAACTGCATTATTATTTCTAATTTTATTACTGATAAGAGAAAAAAAAAAAAAAAGACTTCCTTATGGCATTTGGTATTATTTAGGGGAAAAAAGTATATATGACCACTCAGCAATATTTGAGTAACAATTGTCACAGTGTAACTAGTAAATAAAATGCCTGACAAAGAGAGACATGTTCCTTATTTCAAAATAAGGACAAAAGGCTGGTGAATTTTTTGCTATTCAGAATTCACACAGCATACAGGACCATGGAGTAACAGAACCACAAACAATTACTATGCAAAAATTCAAGTGTCTCTCTACATATTATTCAACAAACTATTTGTCAAGAGAAGAAATTAATGATTAACACCGAGAACTAGGACACCCTTAAGACCGTACCTGTTAGCCTTCAACAAAAATTTGGAGTAAACCCAATGGGTTACACTTGCCTGTGCCAGTACAAAAAATTTGTGTGGAGCCTTTCAAGTTCATAAAATAGTTCTGAAGTAGCGCTTGGCTTTTGTTAAGACTTATATAGGCAAGATTACAGGAAGATGATTGCAGCTGCTATCCATTAGTAATGTATATACTAAGGTATATTAGTTACCAGGTTCAAAAAAGTGAGTTCAACATCCATTTGTGTCTTAGGTGCACCTACTACCTTATGTCTCCACCAGAGAACCGAGATAGAAAGACACAGAGCAAACTTAAAGCCCATTTTAGTAATGAAACACTAGCCTTGGCTGCCTGGTAATTAATGACGCGATGTTTGGTTCAACAGGGATATAATTAAAATTTCAAATGCAAGCATTATAAATTACTGATACTTTGGGATTATAAATCTCTGTAGTGTTTTCTAACGAAAATTAATTGAATTGACACGGTTTCTAAAGGAGTCGACTCATTTCACCTTCACTCAGTATCTGAGTAAGCTCTCTGTCTTTGAAACATCTGCAAAAATCTTCCTAGAAAATGAGTTGAGTAACGTCGAGTGGCATAAAACAAACAAGCAAAAAAAAAAAATAGGTCTGTAACTGCTGGATAAATGCACAATCTGACTCTTTGTGGAGATTTAGTAAATTTAAAGGTTGAAATAATGACTTTAGGCTTCATGAACGTGTGAATGTTTCTATCACGCTACTAGATCATCCCTAAAATTGCAACTTCGTTAAAAGGTCCCCATCACAATAACCTGGTTCAGTTGGGCAAGAAGAGCTGCATTCAGTTTCTGTCATGAAGCACAGATGACAGATACATCATAAAGCAGACTTGAGACTCAACTGGTATTAAGCAGAAGACTAAGTGCATGAAAAATAAAACAGTAAGGAAATGCAATGGCATCTACCTTCTTAAAGAAAAACAGCATGGATTGCCAAGAATTGAATTTAGTACAAATACTCTGCTCTGAAATCTTTGATTAAATGGGAATGTGGTTACCCCTTACGTCATAAAACCAGAATGAATTCTGCCAATCTGACATACAATTTTTTCTGAATGGGGATTACCTAAATTCCTAACCAGCCTTAACCTGCTCAATTAATAGATATCTAGAAGTTGTTACAAGTATTTTTGTGTTTCAAAATCTTGTTACAGGCAAAATTTCTAACTACTCACACTCAAATCTTCACGGACACAGAACAACATCCTCCATGTAATCCAAAATAGAATACAAAGCTTATTAAAAATTAAGCATCTGATAATGCCAACTTGTTAATTGCTGCTTCTCCGCATTTTCTTGAGTCACAAAATTTTGGAATATTGCCTTGAAAAATGCTTTGCTTTCTTAAGTGAGTAGAAAAAACCCTTATAGATACCTCCTGCTACACATTAACTTTATCTTGATATTTCTTATAGGATAGGAGGCTTTTAATGCAAAAAGTGAATCCTATCCAGTTACTCCACATTGTAAGAACTGTTTCAAACTAGAATGAAATCTGTTTTGTAGTTCAGTATGCAACGCATGAAAGAATCTTACACACCTCTGACCAAACAACCCTCTTGATCTTCCCAGGATGACAGACTGACTTTTTTTTTTTTTTCTGCTAGATAAGAGGAGGTACTAAGTCACAAAAACTGACTGTCAATACTATTATTATTTACTCCAGAAGGTTCTTTTGACTGTGTGTTTTTTATGTCACTAACTCGGGAGTTCTACAAAGATTTACAATAAAACCATACCATGACTTCTGTACAACCCTATCAAAATGGAAGTAGTAAGTGTTCAAGAAAAAGCATGTTCAGGCAGAGGGAGGTGAACAAAGAAACTGCTTGGGTTTGGATATTTTTGGTACGTACTTCTGAAATAATTCAGACACGCAAATTCAGTACCTATTAACAGAGGGTTACCAGCCTGGGAACAGCTTCAAATCATGAAGTTCCATTTTTAAGAGAGGCAAAAGACTGCTGCCTTGATCTTCCCATTCTTAACTCATCTTAGGGGACCTCATCAGTCTGCAGTTGACCCAAACCTACAGCTATTTTTAAACATGGTTTAAAACTCCTCCCCATTATCTTTGCAACAGATTGTGCCTGTCTTTAGACACAGTACAGTGTCCTAGACTTTAAACTGTATATTGTATGTTGTCTACTCTCAACGATGCATGAAAAGGTCACCTTGACACATTTGTGAAGATGCTGAAGGCTTTAACAGGAAATGCATTTTTCTTAGCCTGAAAGAAATGGGGAAAAGGGAACAAATATAGTAAAAAAAAACACACAGAAAAATCTCATTAAACTACCAATAGCCTCTGCCTCTATGTGAGCAGGTGACTGCTGAGTCAGAAGTCTAAGTTCACTTAACTCAGAAGACCCAGATTGAAACTTAACCACTAGACAAGTAGTAAATTAAACGCAGTCTTCAAAGCATAAACCTCCAGAGAACTCAAAACATTGATTTTCAAAGAACTTGGTTCTTTTTCTTCTCTTTGAGAAACTGTTTTGTTATTCAGAAGCTGTAACCTTGTGAGTCACAGACTAATAAAATCTGAATCAAATATATCTCACACATATGTATCAAAATAATCTCCAAGTAATTAGACCAATCATATCACAGTTTGTCAAAATACTTTAACAGAGATGCCTATAAAGCAAGGAGAAAGTGGAACTATCACTCAGTAAAAGCACTGTGAAGTGATCTATTAGAGAAATGTTTATAGACTGCTCTGTATTCAAGATATACACAACTCCTGCAATTTTATGACCAACTACTGTTCATATTGCCTGCATTTTGCACATATTGCTTAATTTAGGAAATGAAGAGCTTGAGTGACAATTTAAGACTATTGTACATGGATTGTTCTAGGGAGCAATCTTCATTTTTAGGGAAAAACAGACAGCAGAACTAGCAACGGACACAACTCAAACTGAAAAAAAAAACCCCTAAACTTAAAAAAAAAGCAGCATGTATCTTCTGTCCTCAAACAGACAAATATAGGACACTAGTTTTGATCAAAAAGGCAAAAGAGAAGGCTATGCAGAATCGGGGCTCTGATGAAAGATAAAAATGGAAAAAATGTTTTAGCCATTATTCATTTCTTACACTGCACACAAAATACTTTTGCTAATGGAAATACGGCACCCAAGAGTGTGTCCTATATATTTTAACATGAAAGGCAGGATATATAGGGATGTAAAAGAAGTCTGAAGCTAAGCAACTAAGCTATCCTGAAGCTTTTAAGAACACTTTCTCCTATATAATTGAAGCAATAGCAACTAAAGGTTCTGAGATATAATTTCTGCCATGTGGTTGAGAAAAACACCGCTCTTCAAACGAACCCAAGCATAATTTTCCTCTTAAGTTTGATCTCTTAACTGTTTGCTGTTCCTCTGGTCTGCCTTTTTTTTTTTTCTCCTCTTTGCCCCCTTCTGTTCCACACCCGCCAAAAAAAAAAAAAAAAAAAAAAAAAAAAAAAAATAAA
>JAAGNO010020765.1:0-14041 GCA_033439905.1 Ceryle rudis | reverse complement strand
AAACAAACAAAACCCAAACCAAACAAACAAAACCCAAACCAAACAAACAAAACCCAAACCAAACAAACAAAACCCAACCACAACACCACACCCCAAAACATTACTGTTTTTCATATGGCTGTATGTGAAAACTGATAGACAAATACATTATCCTACAAATCTCTTTTCATATAAATTCAAAATACAGAGGATGCAATGAAATCCAGCTGTACATGCTTTAAATCGACTTTGTAAAATGACATGTCTTTCTGAGTTCAGTATTCTGCACTGTAATTATTAGACTACAAACTGCTTAGAGCTCTATGTGGTAACACGGAACACTCCATCATCCTGGCATCCCACAGGAAAAAATTGCAGTGACAGACTCTTCTCCAGCTGATTCTCCAAAAGCTGCCACAATATCTTCTGTTGTGAGCACCAGAGTAATTTAGTACATTGGCAGCCATTCAGAGAAATGCCTGGGTTCTTAATGTTCTTAAAGAAAAGGAGGAAAAAAAAAAAAAAAAAAAAAAAAGGGGGGAAACTTGGGGGGGGGGGGGGGGAGGATGACAGAATCCCCTTAAAGACAGCAAGGCAAGTAACTTAGCAAGTAAGATGGGAAGACAGAGATCCCTCTCCTTTTAAACATCTTAACTTTCTTCTCTGAACAGCATCATTAAATGGTTTATTTTATTTAAAAGAAAATCATCACTAAAACATAATGAGCAAACTTTTCAAGCAGTTGGCAAACCACCTTAAGCCTTATGCATGTGTCCTATAAGGGAACCGTGAAACATTATGCAGGAAACACAGCGAGAATTGGGAGGCAACATATCCAAAGACAATAAATCATTCTGCCTATCGTTAGAAAAAAGTTTTCTCTACTGAAATTCAATATAAGAATTTATGAACAATTAAAACTTTAGTAAAGCGTTCATTTCTGGTGTACTAAGTCACTCTTCAGTCTGGAACTAGAATAAAGACTAACTAGATCTGAAGGAGAACTAACAATTTTTTTCCTCAAAATTTTTCAGTGGAATTTAAAAATTACTGCTGGTCAAAGAAACACACACCCCAACATAAACAAAACTGTTTACAGGAAGGAACACTTGACACTTCCATTGTGATCTTGTTTCCTATGCATAATTAGATTCCTCACACTATGCATGTATCCCTTCACAAAAGCAAGAAAGTTTTAGAAAGTTCAAGAATGTCAAATAAATAAAAAATTACAGAAATTCACTAAAATAGGTACATCATCTTCCACAGAAATAATTTTACCAGAGAAAAGCACTATATCATCACCTACCCCCACATTCTCCATCTCCTGTGCTATACTCAGCTTTTCACAAAACTCATTGAAATAAGATTTATTCTTAGGACAAAATAGAACAAATTATTAACACTGACAGACAGCAAAAATCGTTTAGCTTTCTACCAGTGTACACTCTTAGAGTAAGATGGATCACTGCAGCTACAAATGGTGAAACACGAAGGAAGAGATGTTCAATGTGCAGCAAAGTAACACGCTAAAAGATAATTTTTCCAGGGAACAATAAACGATGAAGAAGGGTTAACTGATGTTAGTACTTAATATAAAAGGCATACTAATGTCAACATCTAAAACCCTGCCTCAGCTGATGCAGTTACCTCCCTTCAGTGATCTTCAGCTTTTCAGTTAACTCAAACCATAACAAGTGTAACAACTAAATAAAAACTACACACTTTTGTCGTTAAAGAGGTTTCTTTTCTGTTGTAACTAACTACTAAGGGATGTGAGAGCACTGTCACACAGGCAGGTAGCTCATCTGGACTCTCTGGAGATGAACTGCAGTACCAAAGCACTGCAACACATCTGTGATCAATACTCCTCAGTGGGATATTATTTTGAATTACAGTCAATAGCCCAGGTCTAGAAATCCGAATGTGCTAAGTATCATATCAAAGCTGTGTCAGAAGGACAGGGATATATATCCCTAACCAGAAACAAAGCTGACTTTTTTCCTGCAGAGAAACTGGAAGGCCTGACAAGAGATCCTCCTTCCAACTGGCTTAGCAGCATTTTTCTATCTTGCTTGTACTGCCACAGAATTGCATTAGCAGATCCAGTTCCATCAGCTTCTTATCTTCACCACCTTGAGTACCTCTGTACAATGGTTCACTCTACACAGACACTCCTGAAGACACCTGTGATGTATTTAGTGTAGTTCTGCTTCTTCCATGAGAAAGATGCCAAAAAAAATGGCTGAGGAAATTTCTGTTTGAAAGCACAGTATCTTCTATCATTGTACTTGAGCTACCTTCTTGCTGCCACTGGCCATAGAAACATCTTTGGAAATCAACGCAGATGGCACCTTTATAGAATTTTTAGTAGTCAACAATACTGTGTTATCTTCTGTCATTTTTCATGTTCTACCTTGATTATTTTCTTACCAGCATTATTTTAAGTTGTTATAGAACAGTTGTCTATTCATTACATAAGAAATTGGATAACCTTCCCTAAGTTCACAAAACAGAAACTTTCTTACATAATGTTAAAGAGAAGTGTAAAGGAAGGCATTATAACTATGCAGATTTAAAACTGGGTGTCATGAGATATTGAAATGCTCTTACAAATCTAAAAGCCAGCTATAGATTCTGAAGCTTTAGAAACCAAACCAGAACACATAAAAGCCCAACACAGAGCACAAAGCAAACCAAAAACCTGTTTCTTTTACTATACTAGTGGTGAAGTTAGCAATTGACCTCAAAAGTAGCTCAGGCTTTAAAAGCACTTGCACAATGTCTGTTCAAAAGGCACTGACACAAATGCTTATTTTTGCCGATGATCAGTGCCCATCAACAAGGTGGTTTTGGTACGTAGAAATTATATTAATTGCTGGGAAGTAAAGAAATTAGTCTGTTTAACAGCCACTGCTGATATTCATTAGAGAAAATGGTTGGTTAATATAACTGACTGGTCAGTGAGAAACCAGTTCTAACCAGTTCTAACAATCAGGCATTTAATTCCTTTTTCAGATTCCTTTTGTATCCAGATTTTCAGAAGTATTGAGCAATAAGGAACGATGGAATCGCTGACAAATGACACATTTTAGGATGAGCTTTAACTTTCTAAGAAACTAAACTACATGCCTGAAAGGAAGAGAGGATTCTCTTCGGGCTGAAATCTCCCTATTTTATCTTCATTTCTTTTCTCAAAAGTATTTTACCTTCTCTTGCTGCACCCTGCAGAAAATTAAGCCATAAATCCTGAATTTATTGGATATACGTAGAAGGGTATGTGGAATTGCAAATGTGTTTCAATGAGCAACACAGATTTTAGACTGAAGCCATTGCAGCAAAATGGGAAGAATTGCAGGCTCCCCTCCATGCCTGGAAACACCTGGTTCTTTAACTTCCTGCTGTTAGAAAAGTCAGTAGGATTTATCTATTTACTACAAAACAGCCAGTAGCTCAGTTCTGGGAGCTCTTTCATACCCCTCCCTTAGCAGTTTTACATGACCAAAACAGCCAACCACTGAGGGGTACACTTTAGAAGTACTCCCCTGAGCCCTTTAGAGGCCTCTGTGCAAGCTAAAAAGTTCCTCTCTCCCTCCCTCCTTATTACTTCATCTTTTTCTTCAAGGAAGCAGAAAACGATATAATCAAATTCCAAAGTAATACAGCACAGTAGATTTATTTCCGAGCTTTCAAACTCAGTATTTATGCTACTAAAAATTTTTAATTAGACTGGAAAAGGCAGGTGGATTGAAGATACGTAAATATAAATAAAACCGAACATTAAACTAGAACTGAAGACATCTATCCATTCACATCATTAAAAAAGTAATTACCTTGTGCCGTTCTATAAATTTTTCTTCTTTTTTATTTAATTTTTGATGTAAATTAGTTCCCTACTGAAGATTCAGAGCAAAAGTCTGTTGAGAATATGAAATTACATCTCCACCTTACTCCCCAGGTTTAAGATCTAGATGTCATCAAGAAGCAATGTATGTGGCTTTTAAAGCAATCCAAGACTTCAAAAAAATTCTCAAAAACTGGTCAGTTAAAGCTTTTATTTCTCATAGAAGAAATATCTGGGTAGGTTAGTGTGTGAATCACAGGAGGATTAAGCTATGATTGTATACATACAAGAAGGATTTACAAACACAGAAGTACACCACTCTAGGAAAGACAGTTAAGAGAAATCAAGTGCAATTCCTGAAAGATTAGTAGAGCAAAACTTCTTTCAACTGTATGATCTGAAGAGAAGGCCAGCAAATTTGCAGTATCCTACCCGGTATTAATGAAAAGACCTCAGCCATTCAATCTCTGCACAGAAAAAGCCAAGTAAGGGACAGAATGTTTGTCTGAATGCATCGGGTTATCTGATAAAGGACAGCCCCGGACTGTATATCCAGCAGGTTTGAATGATTTTCAAATAAAATGTGTTGCTAATGAAAAACATACCAGAAACCTTAATAATGAAATCTCTTAAGGCAACAGCCAATCAATCCTTTTTCAACAAATGGAAACGCATCCTTTTGGAAACAGGTCCAACCACAGCAGTATTAAAATTCAGTAAGTAGTGTTCTTTGATTGCAAAAAGCAGAAAGGCAAATTGAAGTGTCAGAGAGTACAGTATGAGCTGCTTCAGAATACCAGGAAGGCAGTGCCAGGCACACAGAGAAACATAAACACGTCATTTCTGCAACACAATCAGTAAAATGGAATACAAAAACCAGATATGAACAACTGTGGTGACAGTCCATAAATATAAATTTAGAAAAATAAAAAAAAATAAGCATCTACCCTTTCACCCTTCCCCAAGAAAGGAATTCGCCTTCATACTACAACCTTGAGCATGAAGAGCAGAACTCCATTCACAGCTCCTTAAATATCACAGGCAAATCTGTATTAACTACTTAGAAATACAGACATACTCTCAAATGTATGTTTTGTTTGTTTGGGGGTTTGGGTTTGTTGTCTTGTGGGAGTTTTTTGTTTGGGGTTTTTGTTTGTTTAAAACAAACAAAATACCATTTAAAAAACCCCACACAACAAACACACCACCACAAAAAGCATTTCTGCTTATAAGATTAAAGCAGTGTGACCTGGCAGCATGACTGAGCAGGAGAACAGGAGTCTGTATTCCAGCATTCCTGAGCAGCTCGGTCCCCTCTCATAATTACTGTCATATAATCTTCAATCTGGAGAGCCTTTATTTATGTACCACAACATAACTTGTTGTCCAGGTCACTGTTTCAGCGCTAAGCAATCAGAATTTGAGCACAAGCATAGGAATAAAACCCAAACTCGCATTTGACAATCAATATAATAAATTAGCAGGGAAGCATCTTTAGAATCATAAATATAGAAGAACAGAAAAGGCCTTCTAGAAATGACCCAACATTAGAGGAAATCTGCAGGAATGCTGATTAGAGGACAAGGATGTGTAAGCACAGTACAAAATGGGATTAATTTCACAGTAGTTAATGCTATATGCCAAGTTTATGCATCACACAAATCAACAGTATCTAAAAAAGTTCTTTGCCAAAATCGTGCATGTATTTAAAAAAAATAATAAATACACCCAACAAAATAAACACACAACACAAAAGAGGTGTTAAGTACTTCTAACTGAAATTTAGATTGCCTTTGCATCCCAATTCTGAGCTTGATTCTCTGCTTTGGTTTGCCAAAGGACTGCACCTCTAAAATGGTTTTCAATTGCTATCATATCAAAAGAAAATAATTTTAGAAGGTTAGAAGTCATCCTGTCACGCTGCATTTCTTTAATTACAACACTGCGTAGGAAAATAGAACCTGAAATAGCTATGTAAGATAACCAGTTAGAGAAGTTCATGGATAGTCTCTTCATAGTACATAGGAAGACAAATGTAGAAGTACAGTTCTGCCTCTGCATATCACTCACAGCCTGGGCTTTACAGGGCAGCACTTCTTCCCATTACATCCTGCTCTAAACAGTTACTGAGTACCTTCTAGGATTCTGCTAGACAACAGGTGGAACAACCACTCAATTCCTTCATTCATGGAAGATAAGTCTGAGTAAAGGCTTGATGAAGAGTTTCTGGATTGTCTGGCAATAAATAGAAGCCTGACAGGCCTTTGCCCAGCAAAGATTTACTTACCTCTTGCACTTGCAGAACACTCAGCTACTCACTGCTAAGAAACAAGCAGCTATGATGCAAGATTTATAGAGCAATAACGAGAGGATTTGTTAGCATGATTATTCTGTAATGAAAGTCTAACGAAACTAATAAAGCTTTATCACAACCTGCAGGGATGTTACCAGAAGCCAGAGAGAATATTCGAATTAGGTAGTGGGAGGTCTTCAGAAAGTCAAGAGGAGCAGGTGCTAAACAAAGAAAGACTAGGTAACATTCAGGCAAGGATATGTATTGATAGGCTGCATTGGCAGTTAAGCAGAAAACAGTATTTATGCCAGTGTCCTTTAGTTCAGGCTATTTTGAGTTGCTAGAAATAACTCCCATGTATAAGTTCCCAAAGGGCATTGAGAAGTTTAAGATTAATTTGACAAAACTCCTCTGCACTGTTGCCTTTGGACAAGAGTCTTTCTTCTCTTGAGTTTGGTATTCACAGTCAAGACAGTTTAAGATTTTTAATTTCTATTAAAGAATCACATTTATTACACCAGTATTAAAAAATGAATCATCTGATGACTAATTTGCCCATAATTTTTGTTCTTTACCACATATTTTCTATTACTCTGTTCTGGATTCTGTCTGCCTCTGCGAGCACCACAGACCTCCCTTTTCAACCATTGCAGAGCCAATAATATATGAAGAACACTACTACAAATATGCTTTTCATTATCCAATCATTAAAAAGCTGTTATTTAGCATTCAAGTGCTCTTAAGATAATGCCATAGAGTGTTTGAGAGATTCAAACCAACTTGACAACAACGCTACATTTCTTCTTATACTTCATGTATCTTACTGAGAAACAGAATGCTTCCTGTTTCCAGGTCTACAGTCAGCCAACTTGTAACTCCTGAAACTGTGACTGTCCCCTATAAAAATTTACATCAGAAAAGGAAGACTGGTGTTTATTAACCCAAGCAGAATTAGTGAAAATACAATTTCTGGATTCCTTCCTTACAGAATTCAGACCATGTTTTTGAGGAAGCCTGGGAGGCCATACTCTTGAAAGCCTGAATAACCAGCCAGTGATCCTTTAGCTCACTTCAAACTCAGCAACGTGGTACTCCATCCGTTCTGCTCCCCCCTTGCAGGACAAGGGGAGTTGCAACATGCTTTCTTAGAACACAGTCCTTAGAACACACCTTCTACTCTTCAAGCTGCTACAGCACCAGCTGGCTGGTCTTCAGCTCTGATCTACTAATAAACACTTTTCACTTCAAACTTGAATTGGTATCACTCGCGGAGAAAGACAACATACCCAACCATGCTGTTTGCCCACAAAGAAAGTTCCCAAATAAGCTTACAATGGCTAATGAACACATTCAGCATCTCTCGCGCTACAGAACCACAGGAAAGCAATCCAGCAGAGTCACTCTACAAAGCTGTAAACCAGAAGTTTTCAATAACATCTGCATTTCTTTCAGCATGCTGCTGAGTCATGCCATAACACGCTTAGTAGAAAGCAGCTGGGTGTCAGTTAACTGTCCCTTGGCTTATCTCAATGAAAAGCCACTACTGAGCTAGATGCATTTAGTCTACTTAATTTGCAATAAAAATAGATGGACGAAAATCTAAGACTCAGTTAACAGAGAGGAGGTCAAACATTTTAACTGATGTTGCACAAGGCATTGCCTGCAGTTACCAAAGCTGTGTCTATGTACCTAAAGAAAGCAAACACTCTTAAGTGTAAGCCCCAGTGCTCTCCTGGACAGGGAAGACCATATTTCAGGATGAACCTGTGAATCCATCTAAACTGTGAAAAACATGCTGTAGTGGATAACCACCTGTAAGACTTAATGTCTTCTGTGACGAAAGAAAATCTGGAAGGATGTCGTGGGAATCTGGAAGAGCAGTCTCTAAAAGCCATCCTCCATTGACAGCAGCTCAAAGGAAACTCTGCCTTACACGTGAATTCCATAGAAAGGGTTCCGAATGAGGCACACCAGCAGCAAAGGCCTAGCTGCTGCTTTGTCAGTAAGTTCACGTCAAGCCCCGTCCCCTTACTTTCACCACTTCTATCTTCTGTAGACCTTTTTAACTGCAAGTTTGGCGTGTCTTCTTATTGGCTGTTGTGGTTTGGTTAGTTGAGCAGAGCTTTTATTTCAGTATAGCTCAAATAAATGTTAGTTATGAGCCTAACCAACAAGCTTGCAATCTCAAAGCATCGCATACCCTGATAAAGTGAAATAAAGTGATTTTACCTTTGTTACGTATTTTTTGGTGTATCCTAAGGGCAAGAGAATGGACCCTATTTCACCTACACTGTCCAGAGTGAGTTGGTGCAGCCATTAACAGCAAGCAGGAAAGTTCTCTGCAAGAATGTGTCACAGTCATTAATGCACTGCATGCTGTTCCCAGAAACAGTCTTTAGCAAGGCTGAAAAAACATCGGTGACCTGAAAACAAGTAATTTTAAAACTCCATTAAAGTTTAAGGAATATAATTTATATTCAAAATTGTTTAATGATTAAATACTTAGTAAGCAAATAATTAAAAAAATCATTAGAAATGTTTGTACTGCATTCCACAGTGTCTGTCCCCAGCCCCAAGACTGCTAGTTTCTTAGTACTTTGAGGTTCTCGTATCTTCACTTACGACTAACGTTATCTCAAGGATGACGAAAAATGAAAACAACTGGACCACATATTAGAGCATTTCCCACAGACCATTTGAGTTAAGATGTTTTTGTTTGCTTGGTTGTTTTATGAGGTTCAGTTTGTTTCTTTTTGCAGAGGCACAATAACTTCCCTGTAGTCCCCCTAAAGGGCCACTGGTCTCAAGCCTTTACCCAGAAGGCTCATCTCAAAGGTACACTTGGTCAAGCCATAGTCACTTACCCACTGTTGAGCAAAAGCCAAAAACAGCTCAGGCCCAGACCAAGCCCAGAAAGTCCCAAGAACCTGCACTGACATGTTGCTCAGGGTATATTGCTGCCTACTAGTAATGGCAAAAACAGTTACCAGGCTACACCATATCCTGAGTACTGAGTACATTTTGGCTTCTATCTCAAGATACAGTGATGGGAGACATGGCCAACTAAACTCATCCAATGGCATGGAACACAGTTGCTTCTACAAGGATGGCTGAAAGGCTAGGTATCTTCCATCTGGAGAAGAAAAGGCCGAAGGGGACATACCATGAACTTTCTCAAAATCATGAAGGTGACAGAACTGTTACTTGTATAATCATGCAGTACCACAACACACAGTAAAGAGAATACATAGAGCTGTATCTAACATCCCTAACGTATCAGATGTGGATGCAGGAGGACCGTGAGGAGAACAGAGAACCAAAAGTGACGAGGATCACACAATCGTCCTAAACGCTTAAGTCTAAAACACCACTCTTGGAGATCAAATATTGGCCTACCTGGACCAATGTATCCAGTGATCAATTTTGTTCTTAACAATTCAAGCTGTATGAGAAAAAAGGGAGATGTCCTTGGGCTAAATATATTTTTCATTTAGCACCAGGTAAGCTCCAGACACTTATTCCCTCTGGAATGATTCTACTCTCTCATCCAGTCATGGGCACACCCTGGTCTCCTAACAGTGATACAGGAAAGGCAGAGCAGGCTGCTTCTGCTGCCAGAACGATTAATATAGCCCAGAGCCAACCCCACATTTCTTGATAGAAAAAAACCTGCAGGTGAGATTAACTGTATGCTCTGGAGGAGCTGATGTGCTGTTGGTGGGTAAACCACTTCAACAGGTTTATCCTGCTCAAGACTCAGAACTACTCGTGTCCGAGGATGTATCATTCTCAGTTGGCACTTTTCAGAGATACATCAGAACAATTCCCAAGGACCAACTAAGAGAATTGCCCTGGGTATGCCGGAGTTCATGTTGGTAAACCGTGACAGCCTTGTTAGTAAGTCTGTGTTAATCATGAAAGGAAACAAACAAACAGCCCTTATCCTTTTGAAGATCATTCCCATAAATGCACTGTCACTCACAGAGAAAAAACAACTTTTTTCTCATCTCCAAGAGAAATATTGAAATGTTCGGCAGCTCAGCTCAGTGTGTAACATTATCTTACGTGCACTGTTCACATCTTTTTTTTCCATACCACAAAACCGTCCCCAACTTTAGTTATACAGAATATACTTGCATATTTTTGGAAATATTATTACACATCTTTTCCTTATCAATATGTAGTTCTTTTAAAAGATACCTGAACAAGTATGAGCAGCATACACTTCACTTGCTTTGGAAGTGATAAATACACTTCTTGGTTTTCTTCCAAAAGTAAACCTATTACTGAACTACAGCACAACTCAGTCCATTCTTACTTCACTGATTAGGTACACTAAGTATTTGCAAGCTTCACATCATCCAAGGAGAAACAGCTCCATCTAAAGGTTAATTGGCTGCATATTCTTCAGCCTTGTGCTTTCCTTTTTCTTACCAGCTATGTCACAAGCATAATAAAACATCAGTAGCAGTAGTATGTTTATAGAAGTTACACAGCGAAGGACAGATTGGAAGGCCATATCCTAAAGCTGTCAGGGAAGCCCACTGCCCTACCTGAACAGAAACCTCACTCCAGAAGACCCAGTAACATTTTGTTCTTTGAATAATCTCTCACACATTCATCTTCTCAATTTACTTCAGTTTTCAAGGTCCCTGCTGTACTAAGTGACTTTCACTCTGCAGCCTACAAATCACCATCACATACAAACAATAGTCTTCAATTCTGAATAGATTTTATCAGGAAAACTAGATCCCAAAAATCACTTAAGTGCCCTTTATTTTAAAGCCACCCAGAAGCCTCTTACCCCTCTGAAACTGTACTGACTTGAAGGGAAGTACACCTTAGAAAGAGATCTTTTACTTGCTTTCAGAAGCACATTTGTAGCTGTAGTGATGTTGATTTTTGAAATATCGTAGTTTTATTAATAAGAGTATGCGCCTTCCATCAATCAACAGCTCTTTACTGATCCTTAGAAACACAGAATGGTAGGGGTTGGAAGGGGCCTCTGTGGATCATCTAGTCCAACTCTCCTGCTAAAGCAGTAACCTAAAGCAGGTTACCCAGGTTCACGTCCAGGCAGGTTTTGAAAGTCTCCAGAGAAGGAGACTTGGCAATCTCTCTGGACAGCCTGTTCCAGTGCTCCATCACCCTCATTATGGTACCATGAAGGTCACCCTCAAGATAGCATAACTGCATTTCCAAACATTAAACCTGGGAAGTTAATTTTTACTCCTCATTTCACAGTACAGTGAGCTAGTCACAGGTAAGAACAAAATAGGAAGTTATTTTATGTAACGTAAAAAAGTACTCTGATTAAAGGTTTCTAAATTCCTTTTATGCTCTCGTGTCTATGTAATCCTGAGCACAATTTGTACACGTTGTCGAAGCAACAGCAATGTTTTAATAAAGGCCTTCAGCGAGGATGAAGTACTCGGGGACTGCAGCCATAATTACAATCATAATTGGCATTAAGTTAATAATGATGACAAAACCCAGGCTTTTCAGAGGAGAAATCAAGAAGCGTTCATTATAACGATGCAGTGTTTTTTGAAGTGCTATTCTTAATCTAGATAGAGCATTGTGAACCAGAGAGGAAAAACCTGATTATATCGCAGGTACCAAAATATTCTCAGTGGATACATTTACTCTCAAAGCAAATTCAGCAGTTTAAGTTGCGATTCCTATCTGGAATTTCACCATACTTTAGCTGTATTCAAGACAGAACTGCTTTGGATCTGCTTCTGCCTTGCTCCGTACACCATTTTTTTACATGATGTACATCATAATGTTGAAAGAATTTATTTACTTTCTACACTATATTCAACATAATTTAGAAAACAGTGAATTGAAAAATAACGCAGCCAATACTGAGACTTCTACTGGACATTCTCTTGATAGCATGGAAAGAAGGAGAACACAAATCATATCATTTAGGGAGTGCCTAAGCTATCAAGTCAGCAGTCTGTTGGTTTGGTTTTTCCCCCCTTTTTTTTTTGGTCAGTGTCCATAGTCCCTAGAGTGCCACCTTCCCCAGTCCTCAGTCTGTAGCATTCCTGCTATTTATCTCATATCGCAGCATCAGATCTTTACAGTCTGATCCTATGCACTGAATTTCACAGTAATTCCTCTTCATATCTTCTCCTTGAGGAGACAGCTGGTTTCTTTATAACATCAAGACTGGAATTTTAAATCGAATGAAGTCTGCTTACAGTATAAATTTCGTATTGATTAACCATAATAAGGATAATATCAGCACCCAGAAGCATCTAGAAGCGTCCAGCGGGACTAATACCAAACCAGACACTGTGAACAAGACAGTTATCCTTGTAAAATCATCCTCTGTTTCTCGTAACTGCCTTATTTAGCCCTTTTGCAAGTTTATTCATGTAGTATTCAAAAGACATTTCCTGTACATCATTTTGAACTACTTCAGACGCAAAGAGGTACATAATTTAGTAAAGCCACTCCCCAGTGTTACCACATCCACTATTTATCACTGCGATGGTTTTAAACAGAATTCAAGTTACAGACTTACCAACGTGTGTCATATTTCAAGAAAGAAAACCAGGAGCAACACTTGATCATCCTGAGGGAAATTAGTCTGTCTTCTGACCCAAAGATGTAAATCTGCTGCTGTTAGTAGCAGTAGTCCACAGGTGACAGCATTTCAATGTGTGTAACCCTAAAAATCTGCACAAAAAAAAAGTAGTCAACCACATGGTAACAAGCCACAGAATTATTTTTTTCTAGTAAACTCATAAAATGTAGAGGGTTCAGGTGGTAGGGTTTTCTTCTTTTGTTTTCCAGATTTTTCTTCAGTTTCTGCTCCATGACTGAAGGCAAGCAGCATGGGGACTGTCCTTAGAGGGCTCCCCAGATGGACTAGACTTCATCCCATTCACATTATGTAAGCACAGAACTGTCTGCTGGGTCATACCAATGACCCCCACAATCCAGTACTCTGTCTCCAACTGGCAGCAGCACAGTAGAGAAATAAGGGCTGGGAATAGGACACTTGGCAACTAAATTCTCATCAAAAGCTTTTTTTATCTGTTACCAAAATACCCTCTTCAAAAATACCAGCAAATACAACATAACAGATCACTGACTTCTTGACCAAGCAATATCAGCAACTTTCCAATGAATCCAGATAACTCAAACAACCTTTTACACCAGCCATCGGGGGCTCTTGTTTTGTCCCTTTAATTAATACTGGCTTTACTTTTGTTTTTTCATCTAGGACTCAATACGTTCAGCAGTAGTTGTATACAGTGCTTGTGCTTGAGTAGTCCTCTCCAAGGAACTCATGTGACCAACCTCACCTTTGCATTATACAGAATCTACACCCCTGGGCAACGGTATACAAAAGACACACAGACAATCATTAAGTTGAACAGTTTGTTAATCTCATTTAATCTCTTTTATATATCGACCACACACGGTCCCAGACCGGTTCTGGAGAGACCTGGTTTCTCTCTGATAGTGCCATCAGTCTGCACTTTTCACTGCAACCTTGCTGCTGGTTGGTGGGAGTAAGAAAATGGCAAAAGCCATGTTCACAGCATGAAGACCGTTTGTTTTGTTTCCATTTGATTATTTTCCAAATACATGACAAAGCCAAACTGTGCCACACTGGTTACGAAACTGTACATATGCTTGGTGCCCCTCTCTGTGCCCCCCCTTTCCACCAATGGCAGTTCTGGGGCAATCAGTATAGGTGGACAACAAATACCAATTCTCTTTTTCATGTTTAACAACTAATACAAAAGTACTTGATCTCAACATAAACTCAACATGAGCCAGCAGTGTTCTCTTGCAGCCCAGAAAGCCAATCATATCCTGGGCTGCATCAAGAGAAGCGTGGCCAGCAGGTTGAGGGAGGTGATTCTCCCCCTCTACTCCACTCTCATGAGACCTCACCTGGA